>VURO01049754.1:40579-87920 GCA_015108175.1 Pelvicachromis taeniatus | reverse complement strand
CCGCCTTGCACATTTTCCAAAGTCATCCAGTGGGCCAGATTGGAGTCTTTGCTTGGTCTATTTTGGCCCCCAGGCCATATGTTTGACTAGAGCCTGATCCATTTATCAGCAGGGCAGTTTTATCAACTGTTATTAGCTGTTTGGCAGTGTATTAGAATTGGCATTTATACTGCCTTAACAGTGAAAATAGAAAAATATAAAGAGGAAACTAGAGAGCGGTGTGTTGACTCTGCATAGTTTCTCCACCAGAGGGCACTCTGCAACTTCCCTGTTATTTGGAACGCCACAGAAGCAACAACCAGAGCAGAGCCTAAACAAATGAATGAATAACTACATGTAACAAATGTTAGGTAATTCTGTTTATGGTTTATCTGTCTGAAAGAAAAAAAAATCAGATATTAGAATACTGACTTTTGAATTTCGTTCTTAAAAATCCAACACGGACTCTGCACCACCATCTGCCCAGCTCCGATGTGTACTCTGCTACATGTGCTGCACCCAGTGCTATGTTTTTGTAAAGAATTTAGGTAAAACATGTTTAACACATTTCTAAATGAAACGCTTTACTACAGCAATCAACAAATAACAATGCAGATATAAAAACACAACAATAATATTCACTAGTAAAAAGCAAGCCTATACAAATAAACTCTTTTAAAGTTTCAGAACAGCAGAACAGAGTCCACAGATTTTGAGTGTAATGGTAGTACATTCCATAGTTTAGGGGCCACGATCTCGAATGCATAGTTTCCTTTCATTTTCATTCTTAAGAGTAGAACAAGGAGGTTTTGGCCAGAAGATCTCAATCACCTGCATGCTGTATATGGATTCAAGCGTTCACTAATGTAAGCAGGCATTTGGTCGTGCAGAGCTCTGAAAATAATTGCAAAGATAAAGTCTGAAGTCTGAACTGATGGGGATCTGGGACACAATTTTACTGAGGCGGGCAATATTTTGTAGACGAAAAAAGGGTGATCACGGGAAGGCAACAAGAACAATTAGCATTTCTTAAGACGATTGTGCAAGCTGTTATTTGCTATTCTGATGCAAATACAAAGTACATTATTTTCTGTAACAGTTAAAGTGAGTGCCTACAGCGCATTACAGGGATTGTAAACTACATCTTGTAGGCCTGCTATGATTCACAGAGTAACTCGAATAACTCTATTATAAAGAGCAAAAAATCCTTGGGGCAAATTGTTTTTCCCTTCTGTGCTTTGTTTAATCCACTGCTCTGTTGTGCTCACTCATCACCATGAATAATGCGAGCGTCTCACTCATATTTGCAACTAAAAATAGAGACATAATAGAAACGAAGAAAGCCATTAAGCCCACACAGCCCCCAGTTTTTAAACAAAAAAGTTGATAAGACAACAGCAGCACATTCAATCACAAACCTGCAGCAAGCAGGCATGAATCTAAAATGTGACATGGGTTATACGAGGCCATTTATTTCAAGGCTTTCGTAACAGTATTTTTCAGATTGAAATAACATAAAATGCTTTATTAATAAAACTATGGTTTATAATACAAAAATATATAAAAGCTTTTTTACTTCTGCCAGTAAAACTCTGAGCCACTGACTTGGTGCTGTTAGGGTGGACACCTTATTATTATTTCATCTATATCATCGTAACATCTCGTTTGCATCGAAGCACAGGGCGACGTTCAGCATGTTGATTTACTCACTTTTCTTCTTTGCAGCAACGGCGCACAACCTGAAAGGGATTGCAGACACACTCGCTCACTAATACACTGTGTGTACCGATATACACAAAAAACACTTACACATGAACACACCAGATCTACCTCATCCACGAGATACAACACCATCAGAACTCTTTTTGAGTAAAATGGTGTTTTATTTAATGCCTTATTTTAGATTACATGAGTATCTTATTTTATGACATTATTGTATTTAACTGCATACAACTGTCAAAAGACCTGTGGGGTTTTTTTTTCTCTTTTTAATATTTTTTTTATTGCTTCATTAATAAGACAGAAGTATTTCTTGTCTGATTAAGTGATTAATCAATAGAATACTTAATTATTAAATCAAATAGCTGTATAAACTGAATGTGAAATGCAAAATTCTTGTTCCACTGGGTGGGCTTTGAATTGACTTTAATGTTTTTGTCAGCCACATTAAAGGATCTGACATTTATATCAGAGTGTGACTTCAGCCACAACAGATGTGCTTTACAGTAGGGATGCACTGATACTGGGGTACTTGGATAACTTAAAAATGTTATTGTTTGGCTTTTTTTTAGTATTTTATTTGTTCATGAGTAAATGGGTTTGGCTGAGATTAAAGTTATAGTTTTCACACATCACACACACAATATACTCCGGTGTCCTGTTATATTTTAGATAGCAAGGAGCAGACGGCTGAGTTTATTAAACTTCACCAAAACAATTTGCAGATTTCATTAAAATTTAATAAACTATCATCTTGTCTTTATTTTTAGTTAGCACATACTTTAAACACTCAAAGCTGTAAGCTAGTGATAGTTATATAAGAGCAGATGCATGCTGGTGCAATAAGCTGTACGTTTTACGTCCAATGGATGCATGATCTGATTAGTCGACTAATCGCAAAAATAATCGGTGACTAGTCGACTATCAAAATAATCGTTTGTGGCAGCCCTACTGGCGACCTGTCCATGGTGTCCCCTGCCTCTCGCCCCAAGACAGCTGGGATAGGCTCCAGCCGTGACCCTGAAAAGGATAAGCGGAAGCGAATCGATGGATGGATGTTTATTTTATTCTGAGTCTGAAATGTTTATTTTTCAGTCTGAAAGCTGGAGAGAGTCCCAAATAGTTCAGTTATTTTTTTTTTATTACAATGTGAACACTCTGCAATAGGTTCATTAATGTTATGTCTCTCTGAAAGCTGGAAATAGTGCAAAATACTTTAGTTAGTTTGTTTGTTTGTTTATAATGTGGACACTGGAAGAATTTAACAGAAGTGTCAGAGAATAAAATAAAACCTGCCTTCCAATTCATTGCATTTTTGTGTGTGTGTGGTTGAAGTATCGGTTTTTGTACTTTGTATTGGCAAGTACTCAGATCCAAGTATTGGTATCGTATCGGTTTGAAAAAATTGGTATCGTTGCATCCCTACTTTACAGTTCTCCAACAGGGTTGTATAACGCCCGGGTTGAGGAGTGTGGGTTCTGCTAATTGTTCTGCTAGTTGTATTGCATTTAAGCCTTGCGTGTGTGCATAATAGTCTAATTTGTCTTATTCTCCAGGCTTGTGGCATCATCGTTGAGCTGATCCGCATAAAAAAGATGGCAGGCAGGGCCGTTTTACTGGCAGGACCACCTGGAACAGGAAAGGTAAGTGTGTTGTGTTCAGCAGATGGCAGATGTCTCTGAAGCGTTTGTTAACCTTGCCTCTTTATTTCTTCCTGCCTGGGCACCTTCAGACTGCCCTCGCCCTAGCTATGGCACAGGAGCTGGGAAACAAGGTACCATTCTGCCCCATGGTCGGCAGTGAGGTGTACTCATCTGAAATCAAGAAGACAGAAGTATTGATGGAGAATTTCAGGAGGGCAATTGGTGAGCGTTGCATTGATTATTAAATCAAATTTTAGTTTTCCGTTGTCCAGGTTTACTCGATGGGTTGTGACCTGTTGGGCATTTAATTTGTAGAAGTGAAAATGAGCTTACTATTACCAAATGCTGACAATTCATTTATAACCATTTAATTGGTAAGAAAATAAGAAACTGACCTAATGATTTAATTAGATTTTAATATTAAGATACACCTAAAGCATTTAGTCTTTTTAAAAATCACATTTTTATACCTCTCTTCTATTGTACTGGTGGAAAAAGATCAGGTCATACTAGCAGTGAGAAAGAAACTCTTCACACACAGTTGTCATGAGCTGAAAGGTAACACTGGAAAGCCTTTATGAAGGTGGTGAGAAGGAAGGAAGGATGGCAGAAAGGGGATTTGAGACTACTACTGCTACCTGTTGAGTGGCCAGCAAATGGAGCCATGGTGGAGGGAGACGTGGTCATTAGCACATTCACTCCACCTCTTGAACAGATTCTTCAGAGCGAGCAGGTTTCATTTGAACGTTGTCATCACCTTGTCAATAACAGCACCCTGATGGACAGTCCCTGCCTTTAGAGCTGCTTTGTGCCCCACAGCACTGAGGATCAGGCACCTGTGTGCTGCATGTCACAGGAACAAGCGCACGATCACATTACACTGAACGATGCCCAGGCATTTCACAGGACACATGCACGTTTCTTTTCTGTAATAAAATACATTGCTCGGTTTAGCTCATGTAGGAATAAGTTTTGTATGTTTGTAAATGTGTAACTGTAATGCTGCGCCATATTCAGGACTGCGCATCAAAGAAACAAAGGAGGTGTATGAAGGGGAGGTGACAGAGCTGACCCCGTGCGAGACCGAGAATCCCATGGGCGGCTACGGCAAAACCATCAGCCACGTCATCATTGGTCTGAAGACTGCCAAAGGCACGAAGCAGCTCAAGGTCAGACTGAGAGTTTTAATCTTTCTTAGCTTGTGTTTGTCGTTTTCCTTCTGTTGGAAACTCAGTTACGTTATGTGAGCAAGCCGTATAGTAATGCAAATAAGGACCAATGTTAAAGCACCAACAGTTACATATCAAAGCCAGTGAAAGATATGCCGCATGTCTTCCCCCCCTCTCTCTCCCTCCGCTTCCCTGTCCTTTCTTCACTGGGTTTGTCAATAAAGCTGAAAAAGGCCAAAAATAAATAAATAAAAATAATGCTGACCGACAAACCAAGGCCAGCGTTTTGCTTTAAAACATTTAAAGTTGTTGTGTTTCCTTAGCTGGATCCCAGTATTTACGAGAGTCTTCAGAAAGAGCGTGTGGAGGTGGGAGATGTCATCTACATCGAAGCTAACAGCGGAGCGGTGAAGGTAAGCTATTTAACTTTTATGCTTTTATGTTACATGTGCAGCACATTTTGGTTGTTGGTGAAATCCATGTGAGAAAATGATCATGGCTAATTTTTAATTTACCAGAATGTGTGTGGTTTGCAGATGAAAAATGCTTTTTCCAAAAAACGTCTTAGTTGGATCAAAGTTGAGGGTTTTTCCATCTTACCTGTCCTCTTCAACCTTTCATGGTGGCATTCTTTCATCTCTCTCCACCCTGCTGCATTTGTGTTGTACTCTGGAATGAGCCTCTCATTCCTGCAGCTCTTCATGTTCCATTTATCTCTCCATCTCCCACTGTGCCTCTTTACCAACAGTGGGGCTTGTGGCCTGTGCTGAAAGGCTGCAGCAGCGGTTCTTTTAATCAGTGCAGGTGGGCCAGAAGCACAGGTCGGCTCTAGTTAGAGGGCAAAGGAGGAGGGCTGGGCGACACATTTGTTACTGTTGACAGCCACCTCATGACTTGCCTTCTGAACCTCTTTCATCCTTCAGCCACATGCCCTTGTTCCTGCAATGGGCTGGCATTGGGTTCAGTCATACATCTGCTCTCCCTCCTGCAGTGTGGTACCGTTCATTTCATTCCTCACTGCATCAATGTGAGACATTAATCTTTGTCTTTGCAGAGACAAGGTCGCTGTGACACCTTTGCAACAGAGTTTGACCTGGAGGCAGAGGAGTATGTTCCGCTGCCCAAAGGTGACGTCCACAAAAAGAAGGAGATAGTCCAAGATGTCACACTGCACGACCTGGATGTTGCAAATGCTCGCCCTCAGGTACATAACTGCAGTAATAAAGTAGCATCAGTTAAGAATGAACACATCTGTATACATCCTAAAGTTGATTGTTTTTATATTGGCACTAAACGGTTCATTGTTTCATTTAAGGGAGGACAGGACATTCTCTCAATGATGGGACAACTGATGAAGCCCAAAAAGACAGAAATCACAGGTAGAGACGGTCTAACAGCTAACTCACACTAAATCTCTCAATCTTACCTTCAGTTCTTGATCCACTGCCACTTTCTCGCTGCAGATAAGTTGCGTTCTGAGATCAACAAGGTAGTGAACCGCTACATAGACCAAGGTATAGCTGAGCTCGTACCCGGTGTACTGTTTGTGGATGAGGTGCACATGCTGGACATTGAATGCTTCACGTACCTCCATCGAGCACTGGAAAGCAGCATCACCCCCATTGTCGTATTCGCTTCAAACAGGGGAAACTGTTTAATCAGGTGAGGAGTGTTTTATGGAGATTAAACACATTTTGTTTGTTTGTTTTATAGCAAAATAAAACGGTTTCAGGATTTAACAAGTTATTGTTGACCAGGGGGACAGAGGACATCAGTTCTCCACACGGCATTCCTCTGGACTTGCTGGACAGAGTCATGATCATTCGCACCATGTTGTACACACCACAGGAGATGAAGCAGGTAAGTCTGAAAACTGAAACATCAGAATCTCTGATGTGCGACATCAAGTTGTCTGCGCGTGCGTCACTGATGAGGCTGTGGTCTGCAGATCATCAAGATTCGGGCTCAGACCGAGGGAATCAGCATCAGCGAGGAGGCTCTTACACACCTGGCAGAGATTGGCACCAAGACCACCCTCAGGTACTGACAAACACTCTGTGCATGTGTGTGTATGTTTGTGTTATAGTGAGATGCCTCAACTCAGTAAGAGGGTTACGGTTTGCTCAGCAAAGTCTAAAAATTCATGTGTACTCTTTCTATTTTTGATGAGCCTCCGGGGTGCCATAATACATGTATTTAGCCATAAATGTTGCAGAACAGTCAAAAACAACAGTGTTCAGAGGGATTAGAATAGCTCCGCTTACGTCACTGAGACCAACATGTATAAAGTTTCAGATAGAACAGTGTATACTGTAGTAAAGCACTTGTGGGATTTGCCCCATTAAACTATCCTCTACTATAAACAGGTTTACTATAAATATGTGTATGTGAGTGTACTGAGTGTTTCCTATTTCCTGTTTTGTCTCAGATACGCTGTACAGCTGCTGACGCCGGCCAGACTGTTGGGCCGCGTTCAGGGAAAAGAAACTGTGGAGAGGGAGCAGGTGGAGGAGATCAGTGAGCTGTTCTATGACGCCAAGTCTTCAGCAAAAATCCTCCAAGATCAGGATCACAAGTTCATGAAGTAAAACTTGGTCCACTGTATTTCTCCATCCTGGTTTCACTCTACTGTTCATTGCGTTTTATCGTTTTCGCCATTCGCTGTAACTCGCTCCAGTGTCCCTGCCTCAGCTTTTTGTAGTAGTTTTGTTCAGATGAATTTTTATTTGTTCCGTTTGTTGTTTGAAAGTTTTTGAAATTAAAAAAAGGAAAAATTAAAGTTTCCTTAGTTTTGACTAGTTTTTACATTTTTGGTATGTAGTATTACAGTTTTCTAGCATCTCTTACTGTGATAACAGACAGGCAAGATAAGACAATTTGAATCATTTCAAGAGATTTTATTGCGAAGTAATTTAATCAGTGCTGAATAAATCTCTCTTTCTGTTCATCATTACTATTATTGTTCTTCTAAAGTGTACTGCATAGACTACTTTATACTCCCACTCCCATAAACACTGAAACTGATTTTATCAGTTGGTTCCTTGAATTTTAAGAAAGGTCCCTATCAATATAAATCTAGCGTAAAATAATGCTATAACAAAATACAGAAAAAATTGGCTTTAAACATGATTTTTCTTGGGTTGAAGTAAGACAAGAAAACAGCTGATCCAAACACATGAACATGGGAGCAGGTGTGATTCAGCCACTGTCAGAAAGTTTTCTCCTATTTCCTGATTGGCTGGCCGGAGCGAGTGTTGAACGCAGTCTCTGCTCCTGACCTTGCTCTGCTGAACACAGAGGGCGCAACTTTCCCCATTTTCTCTGTGAGGAACAGGAAACGACAGTAGGATATCTCACTGTAAATGTAGCAGTATAAGGGATTATGTAAGACATAAATATTTGCTCTGTAAGTACAGTGTGTCCCACTCCGTGTTAGAGGGAACAGTGTGACAGGAATCTCCCATCATTACCCTTTTTTTCTTCTCTGTATATGGAATGGAAACTTGAGCATCATGAGAAACGCCCCTCGCATTAACTCACAGCTGCAATGCGGTCTTAGCTTCACCAAATAAAGAAAGCAGGATAGTTTCTTTCGCTCTCATCTGCCGGTTTAGTGTCAAATCATTTTGCCTTGTGCGCGTCCTTACCGCACTCCTCCATTACTTCCATTGTCTTGCTCTTCGGAGGCCCGGCAGCACCCAGCTTGTTCTTTGCTTCAGTCAGGTCTTCTTCTCTCACTTCAGGACGCTGCAGTTGCTCCTCTTCCTGATTAGGCTGAATGGCAGTAAAGGGAAAGTAGAACACAGGTTACTGACAATCCCTGTGTCTGCAACAATTATGCCTTGCTTTGAAAACTCAAAACACTGCTCTTACTTGAGACATGATTGTTGAGTAGCTGAAGATGGCCTGGAATAAATTCTCTTTCTTTCAGCTGGCTCTCTTTCTCCAACGGGCCGATCTCAACACACACACTCGTATATATACACAACCTAACAGTGAGTCAGTCTCCAGTGGGCAATAAATCTGTTCCTAACACACAATAAATGACGTAATGAGGGAACTGACTCCTCCTCTCAATCGCTCTCTCTGATTTTTCTCAGGGTCTGCTTCTTCCTTAGAAAATGAAACACTGCTACAACTTGTGGCATTACATCTTGTTGAATAAATCAGAGATGTAGGAATATCGCAATCGCATTTAGGTAGCTGCTTTCTAACAGTGCTTACAAGAAACATGCCCTGCAAATCAAACTCAAAAGTTTATAAGGTATGAATCACAAGATAAGTAATTGATTCTCTTAAGAGGAGACTTAATTTTTCCTGCTGTGAAAGAATGTCACTCCACCCATCCATCCTTCCCTCAATCCTTGGGAAAATTGCTGGGGTGGCAGGATAGGCCCATTTTCCATAATTACATCATTATTTAACCCCACGGAGACCCCAAATTCAGTGAAAATTAGTTTAGGAGTAAGAAAAGCAACTAAATGGCCGTTATCAGACAGGGAAACAACTACGAAGTAGCTGAGTTGACTTAAGCCCTGAACTCAAACCTGCTAAACTCTCATGAAGTAATAAGAAAAAAATAATACTAGTGCAAATCAAGGCTTAAAAACGTAAGTACTTCTCACAATATAAACAAAATATTAGGTCCAAGCAAGGCGGCAGAATTGAAGCATTTCATTCAATTTTAGTAAACATGTCGTACTGCTTCTTACATACAGCGCTGCTCCAAACAGAACACCGCTTGCCTGAGTTTGTGCACATCCCAGCTGTTTCACCAAGACAGCCCCGGAGACAGACATGGGACTTCAGGGGTGTCCTGTTCTAGTACACCTATATTAACAGCTTTCTGTTTAGGTGTTGTGGACTCGACTTTGTGCTAATGTATCTCGACCGCGTTGGGTTCTTTAGTAGTAGAATAATATTGTGTAGGTGGGTGAGCGGTTCATAAATCCAAACTTTAAACCCAAACATTTTTCTATTTAATTACTGGAAAAACACCACAGATATAAATACAATGGCCATGCTTTGTGTAAAACAAAGAGTTTTATTAAAATACATCCACTTTTTCTTTTTAAATCCATAATTAAATCCTGAAACATTCAAAACATTTCTTTATATAAAACACACAGATTCACACGTGATGACAACACATGTGAGGTCCACGTGAGGAAAAAGTTGTTCCCCGGCGTTCCCATAGTCAGTAACTGTCGCTCTGTTTGTAGTGGAAACAGATGTTTTCTTCAAGTCAGGTGTTTGATGGCTGATTTAAGTGCGCTTCTTTCTGAATCGCGGCAGCAGCTGAGTGCTCACAAACCGAACAAGCTTAGTCTCTGTTAGAAGAACAGCTACAAACACACCAAGCAGACATATTGCCCCCACGCCGATATGGACGAGCCTCCGCAGCCAGCCACTGTCGCAGCAGAAAAAAGCCTGGAGAAAATCAAATAAAACAGATGCTCCAGTTACGATCACAGACTTCTACAGAATAAAAATAATAATAAGTATGTTTCCTACAAGCGCAGCTCAATAGTTCCCATTTCAAGATTAAACAAACCTCAGAAACTGCTGTGACAACTGCACTCATGCCTAACGCCAGCAGTATGACAGGGGAGGGCAACAGGCCTCGCAGAGGCTTCCACTGACTCAACTGGAAGTACCGGTGTATGTAAAGCAGGCTGTGTAAGATACGGAGGCCCATATTGAGGCAGTTTGCCAGTATGAAGCCAACAGCGCCAGCCCACCCTGTCAGTACGTATGACAGGAACAGGAAGGAGACAGAAAGAGCCAGCATGATCAAGTTATACCTGAGGACATAAACTCAGTGTTAAATGAATGTTTACATGCTATAAAAGAACTGGGTGTGTGTGTTTCTCCATTCTCACTTGTCAACCTCTTCTTGGCTCATGACAGCAAAAACAAAGCACTCTGTTACACCATTCACAGCAAGCAGGAGGACATAGCAGCTGTAGCATTGCAGCAAACTGGGCCCTAAAAAATAAAGAAACAGGTGTTAGAAAAACCCAGCAAAGCAAAATTTCATATACTGACGTCTCCTGTCATTGGATTCTAGCTCACATACCTGACCCACTACTAAGCAGAGAGCCACCATAAATATCCAGAGCCAGGTGAGAGTATGCATAACCAAACACTGTGATAATGAGACCAATCACCAGCACCAGTTTCAGGAGGCACTCCAGGACCTCTGCGACAATGGCAACTTCTTCCTGTAACAAAAACCAGCAAAAAGAGGTCAAATCAACATTTCCAGCATAGCTGCTCACAAACATTTGTTTGCGATAACGTCCACAGTTCACACCTGTTTCTGACTTTTGACATTGCGCCCTCTCTCCAGCACTTTGGCAAAGAATATGTAGAAGCTTTCTTCAATTGGCAAGAAGATGAAGCGCGCCACCATGGAGCCCAGATTATTGACGATATCATAAACACCCTGGTCTCCAAAGCTGAGGACGTTCAAAAAGGTCATGACGTATCGCTCACCCTCGGTCAGGATCTGCTTCAGGAAGGACTGCTTGAAGAAGCTCCAAGTGAGCCGCGCTAGAGTCCTGTCGACTAAAGGCTTTAAATACAGAAAAGCGTTAAGAATGTCTGCCATAAAAGTAACCAAAGTATAATTAGTTAATCACAAATCATCAGATTTTTACAACATTTTCTGTGTGACTGTCTCTAATTTACCTAAAAACATTACGGTAGAAAGCTTGGACATAAATCATGATTTCTGTGACATTTTTAGCGTTATATGTAATATATATGAAAATGGTACATCGTTGCATTTATTACTAATCTGAATGATCAGATTCCTCCAGGGCAGTGTGTATGCCTTAAAAGTGGGTCTCAAAAATGAAAACTTTGCACATATTTAACAAATTTATTTTCCTAGTTATTATTACAGTGCAATGTGGAAACCCCAGAGTTTTGTTCTATTCGGGTTAGACTGACTGTCTGCTGAGATTTTTGTTTTTGTGGTACAACTTGTCATAATTGAGCTGAAAGTTGAATAATCTTTTATTAATGCACGCTCAAATATGGGCATTAAGTAGTAATTCAAGTAGTTCTGAAAGTCTACTTGACTTTCAGAACTACTTGAATTTTTTTTTCTTCATATTTTGACTAGCCAGTAGTCAGATTTTTTTTTTTGAGGTACCTGTCCCAAACTTTTATGGTAAGAGAAACCAGTGAAGATTTCACGCATTTAGCTTTGTTCAAACATGGCCTCAGTTTTTAAAGTTCAAATAAACATGCTGGAAGTAGGTTGATATGCATGTGTACATGTAATATGCATTTCACAGCAATCATTACATACGTCCAAACCTTGTAGTATAAAATTAGCATGCAAATTTGGATGGTTGAGCAGAAGGCACACAGTAATTTGAGATGGAATGACTCAGTATGACTTTGATGGGATCAATGATGAGTAATGCATAATGCTGCACAAGATCAACTACCTCTCCATACTGTCTGCGGGGCAGCAAATCTCTAACACGACACAGTGGGAAACTATTTCTCGCTGCCTCTTTAGAACCCAGGAAACGAATGAAGTAAACAGCGTAGCACAGAACCAGGATCCCTGTGTACACCAACTAGAAGAAGTGAACACAGCACAAAGTCATGAAAAGGTCAAACAAATATCTGCAGAAATAAAGCAGGCAAAAAGGCTTCAGCTGATTTCTTACATGAGCAGCAGAGAAGATGTAAAGGCCCCATTCACGGAAAAACACCACTAGCACCACAGTTATGCTGCACTTTGCGATCATTGCTAAGCTTTCAGCCACCACTTTCAATCGGACAAACATGTGAGCTTGAGCCAAGACCCACAAGGGTTCAGCCAGGAGCTCCTGCACGCCTGATAAGGCAAACAGCACCACAGCAGGACTGTAGTAAGGGACAGTGTGAGCATCTGGGACCTCCAGGAGCCAAAGCCACACACATGACAGCAGTACTGCCCATAACACACCGAGGGGTACCCTGAAAAATGAGAAATAACATGTGAGCATCAAAAGCTGAAAATCAAAATGCCTATTTTACAATCTAATCCACTCACGTCAGCCATAGGAGATTGATAACTAGTGTCCAGCTGTGGTTTTTGCCCGATTGCCCGCTCAGACAGGCCCTCCGGAAAGCCTCTCTTGACAGAAACACTAATGTGGAATACAGCAGCGTAAGCCTGCATAATAAAGACATACGTAAGGACACATGTTACAGCGGCTGGAGCACGAAAACCATTGTGGTGTTTGCCTGCAAACCTTACCTGACATTGACAACTCCAATCAGCTCTTTGGATACAAACCGCAGCGTGAAGGCATTCAGGAGAAAGGTGAGCACACGAAACATTACCTGAGGACAAAACCGGGCAAATAAATAAATAATACAGCAAATGCTCAGCACACATCCACTACTGTGTTTATTTACCTGTAGCAACACATTATAGGACGCTAGAGTGGACACACTCTGCAGTATGTCCTGAGAGCTCATTTTGGACTTCCTCTGGCTCTGTGAAAACTTTATCAGGTGTGTAGATGACCAGGTGTCCGCTGCTTTCTACGAAGAAGAATCATGCTGCCATAGTGTGGGAGCTGTTATCTCGGCCGCATTACAAACCGATGGCACCAGACATTATTCCAGCAGAGCAACTTTGATCTGTCAGTGCCCGGCAGTGGATCATACACCAATACTTCCGTACACATTTTACGCAAGCGCATTGCGTGGTGACGTCACGCAACGTTGCATTCACCCTAGTGCCACTAGATAGCGTAATAATGCTTAGGAATAATCTATAGATGAAACAAAAATCAATGTTTAGGAATTGATTCTGTTCTACAGGACCCCGTGTTTCCACCACTGAAAAATACATTTCTGGTTAGTATCTCCAAATTCGACTTTCTGACACAAACCTGGGTTGTTGTCTTTTTAGTGGCAGAAACAAGTATCCATAGGGTCTCACTATATAAACACATATAAGCATTTCTGATCAAAAATAATTTAAAAGCTACGGGGAAATGTCTAATATTTCCTGTCCAATTAAAATAGAAAAAATAGTCTACTAGTCTAATTTGTCTACTGATTCTTGTTTTGGTTTGTTTATGAATATACAAAATATAATCAAAGGATAAAGGTTTGGGGGGTGTTTTTTATGATCAAGCCCAAAACGCTTTTAAGTAAAAAGGCTTTAAAATTTAAATACAATTTATATAAAGATTAAACTCAGAATGAATATCCTAACTTGTTTTGACCCATGGATTCTTTCAATAAATAAGGATGCCTTGCATTAGATCGCCTCTGATCCAGCTCCTGAAAGTCAGTTTATTTAAAACATTTCTATTAAGTGCACTTCAAATTCACATAAAAGGACCACAGACTTGGGAGTTTATGTTTTTTTAATCATATAGGAAATATGGAGACAGTAAAAAAAAAAAAGTACATCCTTTGCAAACCAATATACAAGTTAACAACAATATACATAAATATTATATACAGCGTTTAACTGGCTCACCAATTAGTCATTTAACTACTCTTTTTGTACCCATGGCTGCACTCATTGCACCTCCATCTACAAAACAGGACTTTTCTATACAGCTGAAAACAGCTGTAGCGTTTAAGTTTGATCATTACATGGCACTGTTCAGTCAACTTTACAACCAGTTCCTCTCAGTCAAAGGCAAGAAATCGGATGTTTGAAATTATAACATTCATATTTAAGTCACAATGCTAAGATGGATGGGTTTTCTTGGTCTCAAATCTCTAAACATGCAGTCACCTGATTCACAAATATGATCTATATCTGAAGCATGAAGTCAAATAAGTTGCCGTAGCCTTTTTCCTCCATTTCATATTCTGTATCCCCGGTGGAGTTGATTTTCAACATGAAAGGGAAACATAATGGCAGCAGATGGTAGCAATGACGTCAAGTGGAATGTAAGGATTTTTCAGACTCCCACTCCCACAGTATATTATTACTCACACAGGCCATCACAACCTATACAAATAATAAGCATGCACATAAATGAAACATCGATATATATACAGTACACAGGCACGTTTGTTGTTCAATACATACCCAAGAATAGTTTGTGCTTAAAATAAGGTGACACAAATACTGATTGTGGAACAGCTTGCTCATCTGCAAGCAGGCAAACGGTTCCATAAACTTGAGGAGAGTAACATGAGTCTGACATGCATGGCATCATTTTTCTAAAAGATGCTCCATCGTGGGATTCATGAATGAAAACCCAGCAAATGCCGACTGGTCCATGGAATCTATGAAGTTCTTATCGCTGTAGGAAAGACGAGCCTTCTCGCTGAGGAACTCCCGGTCAAAGTTGCTGCAGTCATTCGGCGCTTTCTGGAAGTTTCCACAAAGAAATCTCAGCAAAAATATAATCATACCACATGAGCCACAATTTTTGAATCCTCAGTGACATGTGTGTGACGTACCACTTTGGGTTTGAAGGGGGGCTCAACCTCTCTCATCTCCAACGCCTGCCAGTTAATGCTCTTGAAAAAGGGGTGTAACCGGATATTACCCACAATTCCTATCCTACGAGTTGGGTCTCTCTCAAACAACTGCAGGGATGCAAAGTCAGAAAGGTTGCATAAGAAATAAATATATGTGATCATGTGTCAAACACAAAAGTTTTTCAGTTAGATGGACTGGTTCTCATGGTAGTAGCCAGGGATCAAACGACGTTCAGTATATGACCTGCTCGACCTCCTGAGCTACAGCTAGCAATATCAGGCTTAAATAAATGGCTAAATGTTATTAACTGCAGAGTTGCAGAATTCTCTCAGCCTTCTTCCAAACAAGAAATCACCAAATAAATTTTTATTATTAAAAATGTTCAAATGTAAAAGTGTGCCCTGAGAATTAAGCCACACTTACATGTGTAAAACTGTCATTACATGAGATAACTAAAGACGTCAAAGTTCCAGCAGCACTTGTTGAACAAGGAACAATTTCACTACGGTCTTCACTTCAGTAATACTGATGACCCCGATCCATTGGTCAAGTAAACTGTTCTTTATACTACACGTTTTGCTAGAGTTCACTCTCTTTAGTTATCTCATGCAATGCACATCTCTGTTACAATGTTTTAGCACTTAGTTTTCCATCCTTTAGTGTGCAGAACTGTCTACTGAACTCTAACAGCTGTGCTTAATGTTCCCTCCACTCAAGTGCATCAACAAGCTAACTTTTTTTTACTGCCATTGCCTACTCTAAGTTATTCAGATCAGGACTCTGGGAGGTCTTATAACTGGCAGAGTAACTGCAGGTGTAGTAGACCATATTAACAATGGATATGTTGCACTAAATGTGACTTGTTCAAATACTTTTTGTTAATATTTGGAGAGTTTTTCGATGCTCCCTCAAAAGAGAGGCTGATTTCATTTTACTAAACCTCAAGCAAAGCTTTAGCTCGGCAGGCCACAAAGGCAAGTCTTGGAACAATCCCAGCAGATCAGCCGATCTCAGTATACGCTCACATCAGCAGAGGGCTAAGCTCAGTTACCCTTCAGCACTTTCAAATGGCTATTTCATATAGGGTATGAAATGTAAGCTGCTTTTTCTTGCCGACTGTTTCTGTGCATCTGCAAGCTGCTTTGGAACCCACCCCAGCTGCTTCTTTTCGTGTTTCTGACTTGTTTGTTGTCCAGTTTGTTGTCAGTGATACAAATACTACTTTACCTAACACTTTGTGAAATAAACACATGAAACTCATGAAAGACTGAAGAAGTCCCTTGGATGAGTGACGAAACGTTTCTCCCACTGAAAACGCTACGTCCAGATGAACAGAATCAACTTTTTTGGGACTCATGGACATTTACTGTCTGAATGCTTTTTGGGGCTATTATATTTAGTATTAAAGATATAATACAAACCCGCTCGAGCAGGTCTTTCGACTCCTTGCTGATCCATCTGGGATAATGGGGAGTGTCCATGCGAATGGACTCAAACAGCTCATCCTCATCATCTCCATGAAAAGGTGACTGACCAATCAGCATCTCGTACAGCAAGACCCCAAATGACCACCAGTCAACTGAGAATGAGTACTTCTGTCCCAGCAGGATCTAAAGTTAAACAGAAAATTATAAATAACATTTAAATCAGAGAGGCATTTAAAAGTTTTGGTTTCAACTGCAGATTTGATTATTTCAGCACAAGAGAGAATTTTGGAAGAAGACTGCACCTCTGGAGCGATGTAATCTGGAGTGCCGCAGAAAGTTGTGGCGCGATTGTCGCCAAATACATTCTCCTTGCACATGCCAAAGTCAGCAATCTTAATGTGCCCGTCGCAGTCCAGCATCACATTGTCTAACTTAAGATCCCTGAAAATTAATCAAAAGTAACACCAAGTTAGGATATAAACATGAGCTATTGTGATGATAATGTTTTAGAAAACAATTTTGTTTTTGTCAGAACAGAATTTACCACATAATTAAGACCTTACAATAAAGGGTTATGCTTTAAATACACTTTTAAGGGGATTCATGTTTGATTACAGTTGAATTTACCATTTGGACTGTGAGATTTTTACACACTACTATTCACTATACAAAGCAGCAGTTTAATAAAATGCATGCAGTAATTACACCAGTTTCTTTAAGAATATTGAATTTTGACTATATTTATAGGTGATTTCAGTAAATTTCACTATAATTAGAAAAACGAAATTATGCAATGATATGAAATGTCTTTGAGCTATACAATCAACAATCGAATGGTCTACTGTCTCTGTGTTCATTTACTAACAATTGTAACAATTATCTTAGTTTTGTGTAGTCCTGAAATGTCACGAGTCAGCTTTTCTCAGTGTTACAAATAAACACATTTACACATTCCTTTTCACAAAATCTTTTTTTTACATTTCAAATCATATTTCTGAACTACATCCAAGTCCACAGTTTTCATAACAGCCCTTAGTCAATGCATGCCACACAATAATAGTTTAACTTTCAGGGAAAAAAAGGTGTCAAAAATATGTGGGATTACCTAACTAAACAAGATTGGAGACTTTGCAAGTTCAGTTTCTCATTAGGCTTGCAACTGAAATTATTGGCGCGTTAAAAAAAAAAACAAAATAACGTAAAGAAAACTGATTTTTAAGTCTATTTAATATTCAGGTGAAATTCGTATTATGTGCTCTGACCTGTAGATGATGCCTTTGGAATGTAAAAACTGAAGACCACAAATGATCTCGGCAGAGTAGAACCTGGCAAGACAAAGGAGTCAGAGACAGAAATATCAGACACTCATCTCTGATGGAAAGCTACAGGCCTGCGCTTAAGCTATCTCAGTACAGCTGGCAGCTTAACACTGGTGTAACTGCAGACTCATTTCAGTGTACACCTGAATTATTGAAGAGGACATTTGTATGGAGTAGGAGACAGGTGAATAACACTCTCATAATGTGAAACCCAAGAGTTGCTGCGAGCTGAATGATTAGCCTATCGCTGACCTGCTTCTCTTGTCATCTGTGTTGAGTGAAACAACCGGGTCTGGAAAGCAGACAGAGAAGCCGTGTCTCCAACCTAGTTCTTGCACAGTGACACTAAATGACCTGCTCAACAAGACTCAATAAACTGTCAAGATCTCTCACTTAACATCATTAGAAATGCAGTCCTCATAGAATAGGAGTCAGACAGTGCTGGTATATGTACAACGTCTCATCCTGGATCACAAATAACAAAACCAAAAAACATAATTGTAAGAGGACACCTTGACATGCATGCAAGCTGAAGGAAAGTTGAAATGATGCATGAAACTAGTCTTTGTCAGGTTAGCAGCAGGCTTTGTGGTGGCAACGAGCTTAGCTGAGACGCTGCAGTTCAGTCACCGCCAAAGGAAAAATGTTGCATAACCTGATCCAGCACATGCCTTATGTGACAGCCTGTGCAGCAATATACAACATCACAGTTTAGACAAAGTAATCTTGTGTGTTGCTTCCAGTGTCATCAGAGCTCAGTACCAAATTTACAGAAATTCTTCTATTGTACAGAAGTCACCAGAAAATTATGCATATTGCAAGTACTAGACGACTTCCCAACTGGCATGGTGGTGGCAAGTGAAGGTCGATGTCCTGCTTTGTCCTTTTCACAACAATAACAGGCATCCCTACAGAAATCAGAGGAAACTCCACAGGAGGAAAAAATAGATAAGAAAATGACAGAAATGAGGGGATCAAAGGTGTATCTCACCTCTACCAGTGCAGGAAATTAAGTTAATGGACATGAGATTGACAAGGTAATGAGCCTACTGAGTGTGCAGTTACGTTTTACAGAGACATAGCTACAGGGTAAATTTCAGATCCCTTGATTACCATCAACCGCTTTCAGACGGTTCGGGTGAACAGGAATAAATCCAAGCATAATAAATAAAGATGTGGCTGATTTGCCACTTTTATTAACAACAGATGGTGCCACCCTTGTCACATTACTGTGAAGGAACGCTTCGGCAGCCCACATATTTAACATGGGGCTACTTCCACACTATATACCCACAGACTTTTCACATGCCAGCTTGGCTGTTGTTTACATCTTGCTCTCCAGCAAACTGGCAACTCCGTGTGACATCATCCACGCTTGCATTGAGACTACAGACTATGCATCCCAGTGATTTCTTGTAGTCCTGTGTTGTGTTGGGCTTGTGGGATTTTACAACTCGCTAGTATTAGAGCTGTTACAAAATAATTTCCCTGCAGAGAATATTAAAGTTCTTATTTTAATTCATCCATCCTCATTTTTTAACACTTTAAACTTGTATGAATGTCTCATCTACAAGCATCCTACTTGGGTTTTTTTTAAGTTTAAACAATCCCTCTGCTCCAGCATGGCTATAACAGGCAATGTTATTATTGTTTAATGAATTAGGTTTGATAAAGTAACGGAGTAGGAAAGGAGAACCGATACAATTTGGTGTGGATCACCAAAATTGCAAAATTGGTAATTGACTTTTGTGTAGAGTGCATTCTCTGCATTTTCTAGTCTGCACTACATAAAGAAGCAACAGCTCATAGCATGAGATGTTACTGACATTACCGTTCAGTCTTCAAAAACAATGCATGCTTAACACCACAGACTGCAAGGATACATTTAAATTAAAGCAAATTTGTTTAATTAATTTACTGCTTTGCTGGGACTGACTTAAATTCATTCTTAAGAACCACAGAATTTCTTCTGTCTTGCTGTGGCACGTTTGTTTTAAGCATTAACATAAAAAAAAGACGCAAACACATAAAGGAATGAATTGTAGGGTAATAAAATAGCCCACTCTCTCTCTCACTCACTGAGGATAAATTACCCAGAGTGAATACAGTGACTGAGTGAGGAGAATTCTAGAGGATGCCAACAAAGGATCAGGTGTCAGTGTTTGCAAAGTACAAAATTACTCCTGTCATCTCAAAGGTACTGGACACAGTCGCTGAATTAACTACAGGAGATGTAAGATCAGTGACTAAGCAAAACAGTTAGAAAGCAGAGCATAAAGCACTTTAGTGGTTTATAAGAAAACATTACAGCGAATGCATTCAGTCTTAAAAACTGACTGTACACTATTTGTATTTTTCTGCGACATACAGCCAAATTCTGTCAAAAATCTTCAGCCAAAACATTATTTTTCAAAAAGATTTCTCCTCTCTGTGCATGAAATTTATAACTGACTAAAAAACAAGCATTTCATCTATTCTAAACATCACATAACATGATCATTACTCTCATATTACTCTCTCTTTAGCATTTGCTAAGAAACATCAGCAGGTTAAAGTGCAATTAATAAAAAGTAAAAGTTTATTTGGCAGTAGAGGTGCCACCAAATTTTGGATTCATAACGCTTTATTTCACCAGCTTGCGATTGTTTTTCTCTGGAGAGATTCCCATAGTGTGATGAGAAGTGGGTGGTAGTAACTGATATCTTCCCATACACAAACATTAAGAGCTGTTCACTCCTTACAAGGCCTGTCTTCTAAAGAACAGGGGCTAATAGATGCCAGCATTGCCCCAATCCTTCAGACTTTAGTATATCATATAAAAAGCAAAGAAAGTGACAAAGAGACGATAAACATATGCTCATCTTTACAAGTATCTTCTGTAAGTGTGAGTCCCTGGGCAGCTAGACAAGCGTTTGAGCACTCACTAAGGATGGCAGGCATTGTGTTTCCACTGAGTAACGTACAGTATGTCACGATGGCTGTGTGACAGGTGGGACTCACGTGGCTCTGTAGAGCTCAAAGCGCCCTTTCTCCTGAATGTGAAACATCAAGTCACCTCCATTCAGATACTCCATCACAAAAAACAGATGCTCCTAGAGAAACATTTCATTTTTTAATATCAAAAGCACAATGATGTAATATAATGTAACTACTGATGCAGAACAAAATATAGTCACTAATGACATGGAGGGGAAGTACCTTGGTCTGAAAGGTGGAGTAAAGGTGTGTAAGGAAGGGGTTTTCCCAGGCTAAAGCCAAGACTCTTTTCTCTATCATCGTGCACTCCACATCATCATCCATAAGCACTACATCTTTCTTCAGAGCCTTCACAGCAAAATATTCTCCACGCCCCTTCAGCTCTGCCAGCAGGACCTACAAGGAGAAGTATTAACATTTTAATTTGCTGTTTGTTGAAACACCCACAGTCTACGTAATAATTTCTATAAGAGGACTACAGCTTCCATTGTTGACAGCTGATAGGTGTTGACTTGAGTGTTGTTAGTTCACTTATTTCTATTCTCGCTTTTCTCTCTCTAGTTTTTAAGACAGCAGTCTCACAGTTTGTTTCACACTGACGCTGTTGCTCTCTACCTTGCCAAAACTGCCTTTTCCTAAGACTTTGTGGAAGATGAAGTTGTCCATGTTGATCTTGGTTAAGTGGGTAATACGAGACGGTGCCCGTGGGATGGAACCTTCCCAAAGTTTGCCGTATGTCGACCCATCTAATGGACAAATACATTACCACACACAGAAATAAGATATTCACACAATTATCTCAAATCTTTGCATATTTTCTGCAGTTTTTATTTGCATAGCATTTGCTATTAGTACAGAACTTTAACTTTCTGTTTGAATGGTTGGAGGAAAATGCACAAACAAATCAAGGCTCACTCACCATTGATCTCAAGTCCAGCAAGTTTATTCACTTCGTCATAGATTCCAATATCCGGGAGATTAGGCAGATTTGGATCTGAACGACGAGTGGATGATTTCTGATGGAAAAAAGAAAAGTAAACATGTAAACAAAAAATAAACATGAAGAACCCAAACAACTCTTTTCTAATAAAGCCGTGGTACATTTGAGTAAAAAGCCTGTTAGTTGATTCTTCTGTCTTTAACTATCTTCAAAACTAAATATATTTTGAATTGAACAATAGGCCTGTAAAGACAGAACAGAATGAGTCAGGCCTTTACCACAGAAGGGCAGAAGCTGAAGGGAAGTTAGGTCAACACACACACCAGTAATTCTGAGTATCAAATTCAAGTGAAACCAATAAGATAGTCACCCTTTTTTTTGTTGATAATAGTTAGTTGTTATTAATCAGCTTGTTATTAATCAACTTCAGGTAAAGAGCCTGAAGTGGAAAGTTTGGGTAAACAAAGAAAGTTGATAACTGTCATCATGACACCCATTATCTCTAAAACCAGTTTTAGGTTTTGTTGAGCGAGCGGTCTCTGTGTACTGGCAACATTTGCAAGCTACGTGCCTAGATTTGTTTTCAGATCTATTTGAATCTTCTCTATCCTTTCAAAACAATCATAGATAGATAGATAGATAGATAGATAGATAGATAGATAGATAGATAGATAGATAGATAGATAGATAGTGATTCATCATCATGTTACACTGAGTTGCAAAATCTCAAAGAGCAAAGTTGTGATTTAAGTATAATGACACTTGAGTCCCACTTTTTTCTCATTTTAAGGTCATGCATCTTGATGCTGGCTTGATTACCTAAAGACACCATCCACTGAATGACTCACCGAACTCACCTGACTGACTTGTGTGAGGGCTTCAGCTAGTAGTTTCTGGTTGATACCACAAAGGTTGGCTACTTTGTCCTGACACTTGTGATGGACATTCATGGCGCAGTCTACAAACAGAAAAAACAAGTCTGCACTCAAAAGAACAATTCTTGGTCCCATAAATATGAAGCAATAATTTTGAGTAAAATAAAAATGAAACACATAAATCTGAAGGTTTATTTATTCAAATAATGAATCATTAAGGAAAATATGCTTAGGATAAACTAAATGCATTTCAATCCGGTGAATTTCATTTGACCAAATTCTATTAAATTAAATTTTTACATTGTACTCATGGAAAATTAATTAAATTACTTAAAGTCAGCATTTTAGGCGTACATTTTTTTTTAAGTCTGTAAAGTACAGAAACACACTTTACGCTCCCGTAACCATCCAGTCAATCATGTCTCTGCTGTACCTTCACACTTTAGGCCTTGCTTGACCAGACCCCACAGAAGGCTCCCACAGTGGTCACAGAAGGTGGGACTCATGTAGTTGTTGGTCTTAAAACGATGTGGCATGTCGATTTTAAATCGCTCCTTCTGGAACTTTGGGCATGGAGAAGATTCATCATCGACATGTATGACCAAAGGACTCACATCTGTAACATCTAGCTTTCCTGCGCACCTGCCTCATATTTTTTTTCTCCCCTTTGTCTTCTGTTTCCCTCTCAATCTGTCACAAGTCACTACAGCACTGTGTAAAAATAATTCTCAGAGATTACCACTTATTGGCCAGATCTGTCCCTGCTAGTCGAATTTAAAGTATTTCTCTGAGAGCACACCCCATCTGTTATTCCCACAATGTGTGGGGGTGTAGTGCTCATTCCTGTTTCTGCTATCTAGGTTAGCAGGACTTTGATTATCCCCTAATGTTGATGGACATTGAAATATGGCTTACTGGAAGTGGAAACTAACAGGTATGTGCCTTTGTGTTAAACCCTGACCCACCTATACGCTTTAACTGGATAAAGAAACATTGCTCATTTGCTAAGGAGGAATACATCAAAATCGTAAATCACAAAGGAAGAAAAGCCCACACCAAACTGACTATTGAGCACTAATTGGGACACATATGGCAAACACAACAGTACATGGTGTACAGAAGAAATGTGTGTTACATACCACAGTATCCCGACTGTTGGCAGCGGTACCGGTACATCTGCCGATGATTTTGTCTATACATTTCTTGTGGATGGCTGCATTACATTCTAAGAAAAAGAAAAGATACAACAGATTAACACTTTAGTTTATAAGCTGATCAAAGTTGCACACACACACATGCTTTCATAAACATGAAGCAGTGATTTTGAATAAAATGCAACTGAAATATGTAAATTCAAAGGTTAAGTTATTCATATAATCACTCATTAAGGAAAATGCTAGTCAATTAAATTTCATTTGACCTGATTCCTTTAAATCTATCATTTCACCTTGTATTTATGTAACAAAATTACATGGCTATTTCAGTAAAAGAAATATCCATGTAATCTGTACATTTCACTGTTTGCTTTTAAGGTTAAGTAGACATTTTTTATGTTTAACATGTATGTTGCTGTTTTAGTTATAACAGTGTATTGCGTTTTTTTTTAATCAAGCACACTTACGTCTGCATTTATAGCCTTGCTTGTTGAGTCCCCTGTATGACACAAAGACAGGATTTCTTTAATCATGTGACTGATTTCCCAATTTATCACTAAAAAGCAATGGGGAACAGGTACCATATTGCAGACACTTTCGCACTTGCAAATTCTAACTGAACTGTGTGGTAACTACGGTGATTAAGTCTCATTAGGGTTAAAACACTTCATAAGAACAGGCCCGATTTTCTACTCTAACCTAAGATAATTAAAGTGCATAACACAAGCGGCATAACCTCGCAAAGGTATAAGTTAAGTTTCCTCCCTTTAGTGTAATTTTATAAATTAATTATATATAAATTTATAATATAAATGTGTGTATATATACATTTATATATACAAATGTATATAACATTTTATATACATTTATATACAATGTACACTAACATTGACTCTTCCAACAAGTCGAGTTAGTAAGTTCAGGTGTGTGAGGAAGGGGTTAGTGGTAGTACTTTATTTCTGAAACTCATTTAACTAAAGTGGAATCAGCAATCACAGAAAGCTAATGGTAATCAGGATGTGGCGCTCAGTAAGATGGCAAAGTATCAGTGGGTGGTCAATAAAAGAAATGCTGGAGTATATATTTATCATTTCCTAATACTAAATAAGATAAAGTGGAGTCAGATAAGATAGGACCCCTCCTAAACTTAGACTTTACTTCTGTAGAATCAATTTGGGAAAAAAATGTTAGGCTCACCTAATGTTAGGTTTAAAATAGTACATTTCTGTAATGTGGCTCCAAATAAAGTAGAGGATCAAATTTTGTTTAACAGGGAGTCCTCTTTTCACAATCTTCATCTCCAATGTGATCAAAATGTGCTTCAAATCAGATAAATGGACAACGAAAGTCTTCAAAGGAAAAACATGAGCATTTTATATATAGAATCAAGAAAATGGGTCATCAAAGTCTTGGCTCATGGTCTGGCAAACAAAAATAGTTATTGAGAGGTTCTGCCAAGCTATGTCAGGGGATTGTCCTCACTTTTTTTTTTTTTAAATTAGAGAGTTAGTGAGCTCATATTTGTTCACATTAAATGTATCACATACAAAGCGGTGATCTAGAAAAAGAATTACAGTCTGAATCAGAAATAAGTCTACTAATACTAAATATGTAGAAGTTCCTGAACACCATATTCTCAATATCCTGTTGTAATTTTGATGAAAGATTAGACGGGGACTGACCAGACAAATTCTCTGCACACAGAGCAGAAAGTGGGCTGTCTGAAGAAAGTTGCAATGAACTCGTGGTTCTTGATGAAGTGTATCTTGGCTTGCTTGATGGCCCCGCGTCTACGATTTATAGTAGGAGCTTCTTCCTCCTTCACAGGCTGCTTGCTCTCTTCCAAATAAAAAGACAAAAACAGGTCAGTCATACACAAAGCTGTGACAGAAAAAGAGAGGTCATGTTACAGATTTGTTACAGACTGATAGCCTTATGATTGTAGTAGGAAATCACATGTGAAAATGTGTAAGGACCAGATTAAATTAGCAGCTGAAAACCAAGTCAGGTGACTGGTGTGGGTGAGGGGGATACCATTCTAACTGTCTTTAAAGGGGCTGCAAAACATATTTAAAAAACATAAAAGGAAGTGCAGAAAATAAAAAATATTTTCTGTTTAATTTAATCTCACCTGCATCTGCATCCTCCAAAAAATACTGCACTGCCATCATTACTTTTCCTGAAGGATGGAGATCCACCTGAACACAAAATATAAGTACAGTTAAACAGGATCCTGACATTTTGCTCTTGATGACAGAATACAGTGTGTAATGACTTACCCAGAATTCAGCACGCCCGTTGGCTTTCTTGCAGCGCTCAGCAAGGACAGACACACCGACAGAGACTTCAGCCAGCGGCTCCTCCGCTGTCTTCATCAGCAGTACCTCGAGCACACGACCTTCATAGATGTGTGCATCAAAAGTGGACTTCCAGGCTGGATACATGGTGGGTTTACGCTGAACCAGGGTCTTCCCTCTTTCTGAGAAGCAGATGGGCAGATAGAGGAAGTGGAAAAAATATTTTAGCATGTTTTCAATTTGCACAAAATAAGAAAACATAATTTGTGTTTGTTGTTTGAGCAGAACTGTGTAGCAACTTCTGCAAAAGGCAGAAAAATGATCTCACCAGTTGTCAAGGCTTCCTTCATCTTGATCGCACAGAAGGGCGGGTCAGTTAGAGGAGGCAGGATGCCCAGGTCGTACGAGTTAAAGGCAATCCTCAAGAAAGGAGCCATGGTGACAAGTACCAGAATCGCCTTTACTCAGACATGGACAAACACATTTTTATTACTGTTAAAGTGCATCATCACATTGTCTCAAAATATTGCAAAATGTTGAGCTTCTATCTGAGCACATGAGCATTTTGACCCCAAACAAAGTCAAAGACAAAAGATAAGATAAGTGGTCTTTTTACTGGTATTTGAGAATTTCCTGTCACTAAGCGAGACACCTGCAATAAGAAAAATTTGCCTCTGGCTACACCACAAATTTGTATTATGCTTTCTCTCGCTGCAAGATTTACTCTGACTCTTTTTTTTTAAATGGTGGGCTGGCTGTTACTACAAATAACTGCTTATTGGAGGCAAGTTATGCACACATTTAGTACATGACCTAAATTTTATGTCATGTATATATTTTCCATATTTTTCCTAACTAAAGAGAAAAAACATTAATCACTTTTTACCTACAGATGAAATACCGCAATAACTGGATTTCTTTTGCATTAGAAGTGAAATGTCAGTGGTGACACATAATGAGCGATCAATGTCCCCCTTTGTGCTGGGTGCATGTTACCTCACGCATGGTTTGCTGCTTGCATAACCTCACAAGTATTGCAGACAGTGCCACAACTTTTCTCTATTTCAATCCAAACACCACTAGTTTCAGCGTGTGCAATACATTAGGTGACGCCCATTAACCCCTGTTAACTGTTACACCCATGGACTCTTTAATTACTATTTCCTTATTGCCACTCATACACATTTAGAATGAAAGCACAAAGTCACATTTGTTTGGTTCATTATTACTATGTGTGCAGTTTCTGACAGGCTGCAGCTGCAACACACAAGGTGTTTCCTAGCACTACAAAGTCAGAGCTAGTCTCAACATGTCACTGATCCAAATACAAGCATGCTGTGCTCCAACGAAAACCTAGCTGCTATCACAAGTCTGAAACTGTAAACGCCTACACTCAAACTCAGAAAAGTAAGACGGAATAAAAGATGCAGGCAAGCAAAAAAAGCATGCAACCATTTTCACTCGCTTACTGCTGCGTGGAGCTGTGATGCCAGGGCTTTTCGAGTTAATCAACAGCAAGCATGCTGTGTGTTTCAGGCCAATAGTGATTGATTTCCCGACCAGCTGTGAGCAGTTTTAAACTGTCCCATCTAGTTACCTCCCCAGCATACTCTAACTGGTAAACATCCACTAAAAGCTTGTTATTTAGCAATACGTTGTCTACTTCCTCATGTCTGACATAACAAACAACACAATTACCAGTTTCTGTTATTATTGCTTAATAATTGTATCAAAAACCATTACACACAGTTCATTCACAAAAGCAATATGTTAAAAACTGTTACAAAAAATAAACCCCTGAGTGCTGAAACATAATTTGATTACTGTATTCTCCTCTGAACCTTGTTTAATTTAAAATTCAATTAACGTTTAATTTTCTTCCACACAGAAGAAAACTAACATCACTTTTACTGACTGAAATGGTAAGATAATATTTGATTGTGAGAGCCTGACTGTGTTTCATCATGGTATGAAAAAGAGCCTTTCTTCCTGGATGTAATTACCCCTGATAAATACTTTTGAACGCCCCATGTGATCGCACAGAACACCTAAACCGTTGCTGAGGTTGGCATAGGTCCTATCTAGCTTTGAGTCTTGCGCATAATGAAAAACTAAACTCTGACGGTCACATTAACCGAGAATCAGTCAGTGTATCTGATTCTCTCATTATTCTCTAAAGGATGTGGTCGATTGTCAGTTGGCTGAACGCAGATGTCACGTCTGACTCAAGACAGCAGCTTGCTGCCAGATTGTCTTAATGACAAGTAAAAAAACGTTCCTTCTCCCTTTTCTTCTTTTTTTCTTTACTCCTCCATCCTTGCTGTCCAGACCTGCTCACATTCCTCCTTATCCCCGGTGATATTCTGTCATTTAACGGACTCCACATAGGCATAAATACCGACATACTGCGTGCAGTTACTGGCAACCCGACTGTGTTAAGGCAGGGCCGCAGATGCTGGCAGATGTTCCAGCCTGAAGGGGCGGTGGGTATAGATGAAGTAGGTCAAGATATTTCACCTGTCAGTACCTTTTGTGACCCCGTAGCGTCACCAAGTGTGACGGGGACACGGATTCCTTTGCACGGTTTCACTGAAGCAGCTCCAGTCGCTACTCGGAAAAGTTATCAGGGATTATTATTTTAACCAAAACAGCTCTGTAGTGCCAGTTGCCTTGTTGACTTTTCATAGAAATGAAACGTGTTTGGCTAAACTTTCACTATGTTACAATAGCTAACGCTTTCAGCGAGGAAAGACCAACTGTAACTAGTTAGCCAGCCTTTAGCGTTACTCGCCTCACCCTCACAGTGAGGTTTTCCAAAGGATGAAAGAATCACACGAAGCGGTACTGTTTTTCGGTCTTTGAGCAACTTTCGGTAAAGTTTACACGTAAAAGCCCGAACTCTACAACTAAAAAAAACCACTCGACTGAAACATGAAAATTATTGTAATGGCAGACTCACCTTGTCCTGCAAACCAGGAGGTTCTTCTTGACGAAAGTTGCTCTTTTTCTTCCTCTAGTTTTTTTTATCTCTGTGATTCCGTCGATTGAGGAAGTGTGGCGCGCGCTCGCAGCGCAGAGGCTTTCTTTGCAAGCTGTGACGTTTACCTGGTATGCACGCTCTCTTTCTCGCTCTCTCTCTCGCTCTCTCTCTCAGACTCACACAGGGTAGTCTGTGAAGCGGTGGCGGGGCATTGTGCACAGAGCTGCCCTCATTGAATTAGGGCCGTGCCACTTACCATAATACTTTTTTCTACACCCTCAGCGGTGGGATTATTCCCTTAACATACGCGCAGATGCACGTAAATTATGGCAGCCATTGCAGATTTTTTTTTTTACGCCATTTCTTAACCAGACAGGTTTGAAAAGTGGCGAATTTTGGCCACCATGACTTGCCATAGCAAATACACACACAGTCTATCACTTTTCAGTCACACGTCTCCCTTGACATGTAAGCCCGTTTGAAGTTATGGGCATGTTCATCACAGCAGACCTGTTGATCATATATGAGGCTGTATGACTTGTATATATGAAAAAGCGACCCAACACATTATAACTGTGCATGAAGATCCGCATTGCTGGTGAGTATGCCCTAGATTACAGCCCGGTATGTGGGGGAAGAGGTTTTTTTTGTTCACGTGAAGTGTTTATGTGGCAGGGGGTGGGGTCACGTGGCTGGGACTGTAGGCTGCGGGGGTAGTTTTGAGGTTTGCGCTAGGTTTTGCTGGTGAGGAGGTGGCAGATTTGGCTCCGGCACCAAGAAGGATCTTTTCTTGTTCTAAACAGGCACTCCAGATTATCCACATTCTTTATTTGTTTCATGCCTATGTACACCCCCACGCATGCACAAATAGATCCAAATAATTGTATGTCAGCACAAGTAGAGGGGGGTTAAGCCCAACTTGGTATTCATTGTCATCTGATTAGAGGCAGCTATAGGACATACTGGCTGATTGAGGGCCTAATTCCTCCAGGATGAGTCATAGTTCAATGACTGGGAGCAATAAGTAATTGCTGCTCTGTGTAAAAAGGAAAGAAAAAAACCTGGACAGGAGCAGGCTGGCAGGGCACAGGTGTGCCGGTGTCCCCCCTCACTTCTCTGTGGCTTTACATAACAAGCAGATTCTGACTCATGGTAGACATAGGAAGTCTGCAGCGGAGACTAGGTGTGTGCGCAAAAGACTTCAATGCTCACTGACTCTTCTGACTCTCACTGAGGCACCCTCAAAGCTCAAGAAACCCTGTTATCCTGTTCTTCTTCCAGCACACACACGCACACATACACACACTGTGATGATCCATCAGTGGGATTCATAGGCTGGAGAATAGGCGGATGTTAAATTGAGCCTGCAGAGATGGAAGAGAGTCTGATTATCTACATAGAAACTCCTTATGCATGCAGATGATGCATATGGTTATGTGGCTCTGTGGGCTAGGAGGCTAAGGATGAGGCTTCCTCGTTTGAAACTGAGGTTGCTTTCATGGGTTTTAGTGCATACTAAGTTGTGAGTTTATCATTTAAGATAAGATAACCTTTATTAGTCCCACACGTGGGAAATTTGTTGTGTCACAGCAGCAAGTGGACAGTGCAAAGTTACAGTAGCAACAAATTAAGAAAACACTGGAATAGGATAGATAATAAGTATAAGATATTATATACAATAGAATAAAATACTATATACAGCAGAATAAAATACTACGTTGTCAGAAAAAAGAGAGTTGCACTTAGTGCAATTCTTTAATGTTTATTTATTATTTAAATGTTTATTATGGTCAACTACAGATGTAAGACTTTTTAAATTATTTTTGGAGTCTCCAAATTTGCTTTGGATTTTGAATTTAGAAAAGATTATTGTCTTTCTTTTGTAAAATTTGAAAAATCGAATGTAAAAGAAGCACATCATAAGTGCTGATTTAAGCAGCATAACATCAGCTATAAAATAGGAAGAAAATAATTGGGGGATGCCTGACAGCTGCAGATAAAGACTGTGTGATGAATCAATTTTGCGCATAATGCTATAGAGCAGGGGTCACCAACCTTTTTGAAAGTGAGAGCTACTTCTTGTGTACTGATTAATGTGAAGGGCTACCAGTTTGACACACACTTCTGAAATAACAAATTTCCTCAATTTAACTTTAATTATGTTATCATTAATAATTAATGATATTCATCTATGTAAAGACACTGATTATGGCAACTGTTTCAGCTAGCGCTGATCTCATATTTAATAATAAACATTTTTTAATATATTATCTCTAACAAATTGATACCAATGCAATTGTGATTTAAAAAAAAATAGCAACAAAAAATAAAAATAGATGCAGCTTACTGGTAAGTTGTTATAGTGAGCTATTTTTAGAACAGGCCCGCGGGCTACTCATGTGGTCCTTGTGGGCTACCTGGTGCCCGCGGGCACCATGTTGGTGACCCCTGCTATAGAGAGACACAGCAGCATCTTTATTGCTCTGTGAAAAGGACATTTAGAGCATTTCCATTTACAAGCATTAGGATAAACACATAATTTTCCATGTTTAAAGGATATGTGCATAACATCAGCTTTCCTGTTGTTGTGGTGGAAACTCCGCCACAGTTTCCACCACAACCTGACTTTGTGAATTAACACGGTTAATGTTGTTAAATCTGTACAAAAACAAAGTGGAAAGCAGCACTTCATGATTTTTATGGAGGTTGTGTAGAATAAAGCAGTGACTGCTTGAACTCTCTGTAGTTTGCAATTTCCTCCAGCTAACAAATGGTCTGTTACAGAGATGTCAGATTCATCCAACACAAAATTCCCCAGCTGGGTTGGTCCAGTGAAACTCTGCTTTCTGTCAGTGTAAAGAAGTTTACCTTACACATCTGCTCCCTGTAAAATCTTAATATCAGAGAAATAAGTAAAATTTTACCAGTATGTCTCAGTTTTTCTGCATGATATAGACATGGTACTGTAGTAAATGAAGGAAATCTGCCATCACAACTCTTTGGGCTTCAATTGTAAGAAATAAAATTAGTAGATAGTGAAAAACAACAATAGTGATAAACTCCAAGCAAACTACAACTTGATGTTTTTACGCCTGAAGTGTAGTGCAAAAATAAACTAGAGCCCTCACCTCTGGATGAAGACCAAAATATTGTGATGTTTGTTGACACGGTTACCTTTTCACGTCTGCGATTTCAACTAGAAACGAGATTCTTGTTAGTGAGCTCCGTAGATTTGAAAGGCACTATTTGTTAGCTTTGAAAATCTATTTGTTTCCCAGTCATCACACTCTTTAACCTGTCAAGCTTTTCCTTATTTTTATTAATTAATATGGTTCAAATAAAGTGATTGTACGATCCAAATTCAAAAAAGAAATAATGATCGACTTTAAATGGAAAGTCCTGAGTGTGATGTCAATCTTCTAAATGAACTCTCATTAAAACAGCTCTAAGCGCCTGGTCACCAAAACAAATAGCATTTTTTATGTGTTTGGAGTTTGCAAAAGCCTCCCCTGAGACGTCATTTCTCAAAGCCTTTTATTGTTGGCTGCTGGTCCTTCTGACATATGTTTAATTATCTCTTTCTAAAATGCTCATGACACACTGATCACCAGAGAACAGAAGGCACAATGCAGACCCATCTAGGCAGCAGGAATAATATATGTTCATACGGAGGTGCAGAGTGTGCTGAAGGCTGTGTGTTTCTCGCTGGTTTGTCCTTTTGAGGGAAAGCGGGCTATTTAAAGCTTTAGGGGAGGTGGAATAGGTGTAACATTGACTTGGCAGTGTAGGCTGCAAAGAGTTTGCAAAGTGGGACATAAGAGTGAGTCCCCTTATTCTTCCAGCCTCTCTGTATCTTTTTTTTCCCCTCCACTTTCTCTCCCCATCTCTGACTGAGAACGAGAAACACAAGGTGCAAACCCAGAAATGTCAAGCCAATGTCAAGGGGACGGAGTCTTTCTTTTTATTAAGCATCCAGCTCTTGCGTAATAAACTCTTTTCCTTTCCCCTGAGGCGATGCTGCCCACACAGCACTATGAAAAATGAGAAGCTATCCTGTTGTAGCTCACGACATCAACACAAACGCTGCATTCCCTTCTCAGACAAAGACTGGCGGTCAGAGCGTGTCAGTGTGAGTTTGTCGTTAAATAAAGTCGAGTGTGTGCTGTCGGAGCGTTGTGAGTAAAAAGCCACAGGTAAGGAAGCTCACCTCAGAATAGATTTCAGTCGGCTCCATAGCATCAGTTGTTAATGGTTACAGACCACATATAACAGAGCCGCATGCATCTGACCTTATTGAGTAGGCTGTGTGTACGATTGATTATTTGCTTCTCTCTGCATTGCTCCCGCCTGCAGCAATGTGGAAGTAAGACCGGATTATGACACCATTCCTGCCTCACTGAAAAAGACCCGCCAAGCACGAAGAAGGCTTTCTTTTTGTGCTTCTTAACTAGCACATCATAATCATTTAAAGTGCCAAACAGGTATATGCCCTTTGACCTGGTATATGCCCTTTGACCTGCAATGAGTTCCTGTTTTCACAAGAAGACAAAAAAAAAAATGTTATGGGGAAGTATTTTAAATACAAGCACACAAAATTTGCATTTGGAAGCTGACAGATAATTTCTACATTTAGGTAAAGTAGGTTCGTACCCTGCTTTCCTTGTGGCATCTGGTAACTGCTATGCAACGTAGGCAGAGAAGTCACAACTGAAGATATGTGATGAAAGCAAACAGAGTATGGAGAAAGCAGAACTGGGGCTAGAGAGGAAGAACACAGTGATAAATGATCTGTCCTTTATGTAGGACGAGGTGTCTGCAACTTTTCAGTAGCCCCAGAAAGCAAACTTTCTGCCTGATATTATTCTGGGTCAGGAAGCCTCAGGGGTAGATGAGAAGCAGAGTAGGCCTGGCCTGTCTTTGGCCCGATGGCACGCTGGTCTGTGTATTGCTTAGTCCCACTGTGTCTTCCTGAGAAGCTCTGTACGTGAGCTGAAAAACTGACCAGCTTGGTTTCGGAACAAGCGTCACACGGACTTTGTGTCAGCCCATGCACCTTTAGGTTTATTTAGAAGCTGCTGCATGTAGCATTTTTCCCATTTTAATCTAAAGTATGTGTTGTAAACCATGAGCAAGGACACGGTAACAGAAAATCAATGACAGCCTGCCACCTGGTTTAAAATATAGTCCACCTGCCACCTAGAGGACATGAACAGAATGAAGAGAAAGCACAGACACTGACTCTTTCCATCATCATATAGTAGTATCTTTTACTTTGTTTTAAAATTATTGTCTTGTAAATAAACATAAGAAAACATTTAGTACAGTACAAAGCCCAAAACACTGATTATGTAGATCAGTGTATTCAGTGCTTCATCTTTCAGTCCACATCTGCTGATCCGCTCCAGTTTGATCAGTCTTATACAAACATGGATTTATAATATAATTATTATAGGGATTTAAAATATTAAAGACATAGTTTTCCACATCTTCCCAGTAGCTAGTATATTAAGTACAGTAGCTGAACCTTTTGGTCCCAATACTGAATGTACACTGATTTGTACGATCATTTCTTTTTCAAATCAGTGCAAAAGGCATAAAAACTACTTATTCACGTTCATCTCCACAATACAGTACATGGCAAAGTAATAGACACTATAATACATATAAAGTTACTCCTTATTTGACGCAGCCTGTGCTTCAGAGCATATTTATGGAGATCCAGTGCAAGAACACATGTTGAAATTAAGGCATAAATAATGCACGTTTGATTAAAGATGAGGCCATTTCTGGGTTATGCTGATAGGTGTTATTATTGTTTCAGCCTCTTCTGAAATATTCAACATATCCAAAATATTGTTAATAATAAAATTTGGAAATATTCGACAACATTGTGCCGCAATTTGGAGGAGTGACGCTGATCAGCTGCTGGGGGAAATACAGGTCACATCATTTTAATGTTCCACACTGTCAGGTATCTGGGGCAATGCATCTCGTGGTCCTCAGCATCACACCTGCTGTACCAGCAGGCAGGGGACACTTGGAGGTTGACAAAGTAGGTGATCATGTCCCTTCTCAAAGAACACAATGTCTTCTTTTCTTCAGTCCAGCTGGCAAGTTATAACTTGTAGACCTGCAGTAATAAAACAGTGTTTGTTCCTCTTCGCTGTGGTTTCACAGTCAGAAGTTTTTTTGAGTGTGTAGAAAGAGAAAGGCAGCAGACTTTTCTTTCAACTTATTCTATAAAACCGTAGCTTCTTCCATGGCATTTGCCCATCTGCACAAGGAAAAAAATTTAAATCAGAAAAGAGTCATTTTAGCCTGCAACACCTAACAATCACCAGGGCTTTCGGGTGATTGAGCTAATTTTATGTCTTATATCTCATTTTTTAATATTATTCTATCTTGGCCAAGAATGGTAGCTTTTCTGTTTTCTCCCCAAATTTGGAGCTGCTTGAACTCATGCATTCAGTTGAAGGATTGCTGTAGATGGTCTGTGGGTTAAGGTCAAGTTTTTTTTCCCAGAAAGCAACAACCCGCCAATGCGAAGCCATCATTTAGTTATTCTTACTGGCAAAGACACTGTGAGTTCCCAAGATCAACACTGACATCCATGCAGCAGTAATGCTTGTTGCGTTTTAAACTGGGTCAGGCTAAGAGCTGCGAGCCTCGTTCCATTTTATGATTGGCTATCAGGTAAATGTGCTTCTCACCTCTGGGCTGTGTTGTTATCTTCAGCTTTGAAAGTGTAGTACAAAGTGTTTTTGTGGTACAGCTGGAAGACGTTGGCCTCCTCGTCTCCCCTCTGCTTGTCAGGAAGCCTCACTGTGAAACCCAACAGAGGCAAACTCTCTGACGCTACCTTCTCCTGCAGATGGAAGATAAATCAGGGAAACTAAATAGGTTATAACATACAACACTTTATTATTAAACCTCGCTGCTGCAGTCTGTATTGGTGTAAAATATGTGTGGTTTAGGTTAAAGGGGAGCGCATGTTTCCCCTCACCTCTTGGGCTCTGTAGGTGTAAAGCACCTTGTCTTTTAGGAGGAACCATAGTCTCTTCCAGTTCTTTTTGCTCTTCTTGCTTCGCTGTAGACTGCCACTGATTGAGCCTTCCTCCGACACTGTCACCTGTGTAACAATGTCAGGTTTACTTAATGAAATGGCATAGCTGTCACCTCATGACCAGCGATTGATTAACCTTCATAATGCACTGACTCTGTTGAACTTACCTGTGTGAAGGATGCAGTGCCTTTCCGATGTCTCCAAATATTGGGAGGATGAATGTTCTGGAACACGGTGGAGAGCGGACGACTGGAGCGGTTTGACCGAGGGCTAGTCTGCCCTGACATCACAGCGGCATCTCCACCTGTGGAGAGAGCCCGCACTCTTTCAACCAGCGTGAAGGACAGCTGCTAAACTACAACCCAACCAAATGAGACCTCACAGCAGAGGCATGTTTGTCGTGGCTGTGAAGACGTACACGAGTAACAATGAAAACTGTACAGTAGTAACAACTGTGTGAATACAAGAAATATACTAATGCGACAGTAACACAAGCACATTCTTTAGTCTGACCACTTACCTGTAACAGGTAACTGTACCGTGGTGCAGTTGACAGCGAAAAAGCTGTTCTACATAATAGCAGCCCAGGAGTTTCTTCTTTAATTTAGATTGTTTATTTTATTTTCCAAAACTTCTTGTCTTTTCTGAATATACGTTTCCAAAGTCCTGAGCCTCATTTTTGTATATTTTGTTTCCAAGGAGCCAGAGTCTTGATTTTTGTTTTTTGTAGTGGTTTTGAGTGATAGTTCTCCAGGCTTTCTGACAGTCTTTCTAAGTCCTTTGGATATTGTCTGCTTTTTACTCAATCCCATCCATGTTCTTCACCATTCTTGAGAGAATTTGTTTGTTTGTTTGATTAGCCACTTAATACTGACCTATGAATCATTTAAGCATAAAAAGACACCCAACTGAAGGGATGAACCAGCAGTTTTAAATAGTATTATAAGGTACATATTTGCCTGTTTGTTTGCACATGCTTCACTAAATCGATGCACCTACTTCAGATCTTCTTGCAAAATTAAAAAAAAACAGGGGCGACTCAAGACTCTTGCCCAGTATTGTACCTTTGGTAAAATAAACATTTTAATCTGCCAGCTCTGTTTGACTTCACTCACACTCAACCTGAGCATAAAGTTAACTAATCAAAAGTACCCGCATGTACAGGTAAAGACAAAGGAGAAGGGTGTCAAACATATGGCTCAGTGCCCAAAAGCGGCCTGCCAAAGACTCCAATCCAGCTTTGAAAAATGTGAAGAAGGGCATAAATTTTCTACTTTTAACTGTATTTTTGTAAGTTTTACAGCCTCCCTGGGGACATCCATACTACACCACAGTAATCAAGTAATAGGTGAACATTTAAATGAAAGAAATGTTTTGAATTTTTCACCATCTACAATAGAAACTATTAAAGTACATTTCAATTTCAGCATTTCTTTGTCATGTAGAGACACATTGTTGAAATAGTACTTCTTTTTTCACATATATAGATAACTGAGGGATTTAATGTGTGGTTAAACTTCTTTATACTTAAAAAAAGGTCTAACCCACTTGAGGTCAAAGGGGTCCGTATGTGACTCATGATGTAAACTGAGTTTGAAATCTTTAATTTATGATATTCAGATCCATTTAAGGAACATTTTTCTCACCTCTCTTCTTTAGCTCATTGTAACAGTGATCGCACACTTTGGCCATGCGATCTTTCATGTATTTCAGAGGGTATCTGTTCCTGGAGCAGCTCCGACAAACTATCTGTGACACAAATATACAAAGGAAACACAAAACACATTAAAACGAGCTCTAACCGAGGGCTAGTCCAGTAACACTGGTGAAAGCTGCAGTTTGCTGCATCCTGTCTGAACTGTCGATTTTAAACTATTTTAAAGCTCAGTGTTTTATTTGTATGTGACTCACTCGTCCACAGCCATGGCAGTGGTGTCTGCGAAGAGTGAGACTGAAATCCGAGGTGCAGTTCATGCACATCATCACTTGTGAGACAGGAACAAGTGTAGGAGCCTTCTCTCCTAGAGTCAGCCGGAGGCGATCTCTGGCCTGGCGCGCACACATACACGAACACAGACGCACACAAGTATATCAGTCTCATTGTGGTTGGTGTGGTTACGCGTGACTGAAGAAATATCAGTATTATCAGTACTATCAGACTATTCTAAATGAATTGCCTGTTTGGAAGCAGGGTTTGCTCACCTCTCCAGAGCAGCTGCTGAATGGCACAGAGCCTCTCATATGCTCAGTCACAGCCCGATTAAGAGTGTAAAACCAGTCTTCTCTTTCAAAAAAGGAACTGCAAAATATGCACACAGCTCAAAACATCGCTGTTGTTTCAATTCAGCCAGCAACCAAATGTGATAGTAACCACTTTTATTTACTGGTTTTAGACTTCTGTGGTGGCAAAATCATTGGGTTTTTCTCGCCCATTAGAACCACAGATATTATCAGTCATTTTAACAGGATGCTCTATATTGTGACCCACCTTGCAGACAAAGTGATGGAGATGTCTGCTGCTTCTATCCTCAGTACATTTTGGACATTTTCAATAATGGGTTTACTGACCTGAGCAATCATTCGAGAGCAGACATCCAGACATGAAGAAAAAAAGCAAAGAAATTTAAACACATTCTTGAAATATTCATGTGCTTTTATGGCTGTAGCTTGCACGTAAGCTGGGGATTGAGCGTTACTAACTCTAATCTTAAGACTGACCTTCAGCCCAGTGAGTGGCAAAGTGTTTTTCAGTCTATATTTCCCATCCTGCTGAGGGTAGGTGTAAAGAAGCACGTCATTCATCTGACAACAGACAGACATAAGACACATTTAGTGAGGGCAGATGAAAGGCTTTGTTAGAAGCATAAGAACAATAGTCAACAGTTAAAACAGTCAGCTGAGCAGTTCATTGTTCATGTATATGCATCTTTTCTCCAGTAGGCGTCACTCTAGGGTAATGCAAAACTTGACCACCATGTTCACATTAAAAAAATTAAAGGCAGTTTTCTTGCACAAAGTAAAAACAGTCACTGTGTACTGAATGCTTACAAACAATAATTTCTCATGCATGAAAACACAATCAGACCCTCTTCTAAATTAGGGACTTACCAGTTAATTTATTTAAAAAGTGATAAATAAAACTGTGAAGTCACCCTCATGTCATGTCACCTGTATGTTTGAGCTCCAATGAGAACACCAACATACATGCATAGTTTGACACCAGAAGATCGTTTTTAGATTCATGCCCTGACGGGGAAAGTTTGCCTGTGCTTCCAATAATATCCAGCAGTTTGGAAAACAAAATTTTTCAATGAGGAAATCCAGGATTAAAGTTGTGAGACAACCAATAAAAATATGCAGATTATTATCTCATGTCTGCAGGGGATCTGTGAATTGATAACTCCTACCTATAAATGTTTATGATTATACATATGTGAGATATTTGAGACAACAGATATCAAAGTCAGTGTCAAATTGCTTCATTAAAGTTTTTATTATTTTTCCAGTCCATAATTTTATTTACTGTCCCTCTGCATTTTAGTACCGTCTTTGAGGAAACTGCCAGCTCCTGCAGTCTTGTTTTATTATGCTCTCCCCAACATTAATCCCAATAAGCTTGGAAAATAAAAGTTATGCTGTGATGATTATCAATATTCCTCCAGAAGAGACATTTACGAGGGTTTTTTTAGTGTCGAGCTCAGACCACAAATTTCAAAAACACCACAGGAGGGAAAAACAATCCACCTCGGTCATGCTCTATGGATAATTTGCGAAGGCGTTTAATTTCTCAGCCTCTCTTGATTGCAGTATTTTATATATTATATCTTTGTATTGATCTTTCAAACTGGATTTTTAGAGTAAATAAAGAGAACAATGCTATTAAAATGGTTACTAAGTTTATGCTTGCTAGTTCATCAATGGCATCCTTCTCTACTCCTTTATCATCTTATCGCATGAAGTTAATAAGGATCAACTGAAGGAGCTAAAGGCATGCTAGTCTAATATTTACCAAACACAATTAGACTTGTAAAGCTCCACATGGATCTCTCAGTTTTTAAGGAGCTCTTGTTGACCTTCCCTGTGCTGTCAGTAAAGAACTGGCTCAGGAAGCCAGCATTCAGAAACATCCTGTCAGGAAACCCTGCTCTTAATAGCTCAGTCTGGACATAGAAATAGACCAGACAGAAAATGCCTCACTCTACATTTTACACCTTTAATAAAAAGAAGAAGTTCTAATTAAGCAAATAGTACACATATCTTAAAAAGTCAGTATAATAGGAGACTGGTACATGAGTCTCTAATACCAATGTCCTACAAACAGGAAACAACATTTACCAAAAACAGGTGTCGGGGCTGTCGACTCTTTCTGCTGACCTTCATCAGCGTGCCCTCCTTCACAAAAATCTGACGGTTAAAAAAACAAAAAACATGATTTAATCAAACCAAGCATTTCACAACTCATCAAATCCTGACACAAAGAAGGCATCTGCGGTAATTAATGTTATTTTAGACCAGGCAGTCTGGGGATTCCCGGCTGAATGATTGTGTAAAGGGCAGCAAGGAGTGGTGCAACACAGACAGGGTGGACTGGCAAGCTTTAAGCAGAAACAATACTGTTATCAGACGCATACCCTGCCAGGCTGAAGCAAGTCCCGCTGGCCACGAACACTGTACTCTATGTTGACCAGACGCAACAAGTTCTCCTGAGAGACAGAAAGAAAAGGAGAGGGGTGAGAAGCCAAAATAAGAGATGGATGGATGAAAGGGCATTATCCTCATTTTCCTGATAACATCAAGATATTTTTATATTTTGTCTGACTCCAGAGAGGAGCTATCTCTTAAATCAGACAAACATACCATATATTTTTCACTTTATGTCATTATTGCAGGCGTGTGACTCTGACTACACATTTGTAGTAAATGCTGATTTGAGTCTCTACTTATGACTGTGAATGTTTGATTTAAGATTTCACTCTCACAGCGCAGCTACAGTTTTAAAAAGTAGGGAAGAGTGTGCCAAGCTTCCTGTCAGCAGTTATTGCGCTTTCAGGTATTTTCAGATGTTTCACAAAGGCTAAAAGGATACAAATGTAGATTAGAAGAAAGAAAAACTAACATATACAACACAACGTGCTTTATTTCTTTCTTTTGGGATTAAATGTGTGCATTTAATAATGCATTCACATTGAAAAGTGACACCATTAATAAGGCAGCAGTGAACTTTCCATCTCAACTAGGTCTATAAACCTGTATCATTGATTGTACTCCTGCATGAATTTTGCATTCATCATGCATCATGTCTGTGCTCTTAATATCATTAAAAAAAGTGTACTTCTGCATCACAGCAAACATTTTGTTGGTGGTGTTGTGTGTTCAAGACTTAACGCGTGACCCTTACCCCATGTCTTAGGCTATCATTCACTTGATCTGCGATGTCAGACATGATTACTACGGCAGCTGAGTAAGACAAACACAGACAGAGGGATCAGGGCAGAGACGTCAGAGAGGAATGTTTGGTTTCTTTCTGCAACATCATAAAGTTAAGGTGTTACTACTTTTGTGACTTGGCATTGCACAAATAAAGCTGAACTGGATTCATTTCATTTCAGTCATGACCACAATCACATTAAAGGTTTGTATAGCCGACGAGATCTTTCTTTTTTCCTTGTTTCTGTTTGCAAAGTGATTAAGTCAGGATTTCTGGAAGTGTCTGCATGTTTGGACTAGGTGGCTCTCTTATGAGAGATACAGCAAGAGATAGTGTTGCTTCAACGTGCCTTCTCATGAATTACACATTACTGTCTTCAGGCAGAAAATACTTTGAATGACTCCTCCGTGGGTTAGCACCAAAAACAAAGAAATCTAAATTGGCTCTCTCATGGCCATTTCTACATGCCAAATGAGCACAAATAATTCTTTCCAAACACACAGCTACAAACAGAGGCTGGCAAAGCTCTCCTGTGAGTAGCAAAGAGTGTGAACTTTGCAGCCTCTGTGCACACTGCTGCCTGCTCTTGTGATATGTTTACCGTACCCTGAGTGTCTTCATATTCCTTGGAATCTGGAGAGAGATTGTTCAAGTAATCTGCAAGAGAAAGAAAAGAAATGAATTCCTCCAGAAAGTAAAGAAGACAACAATGTTGAGTAAGATATATTATCTAAATACTGTAGGAGAAATGCTTTGTCCTGATTTAATTCAAATTTGGCTCACCCGTGAGGAGCATACGATACTGAGCCACACGCACGATGACCCGCAGCAGCTGATGTTTAAAAGAGGCATTTTCCCCAGCTGGATTTTTCTCCTGAGACAAATACATATTTGTTATTTCCCTTAAACACAGCTGCCCTTAAGGGCCACGTTTACTGCAGAAGTTTCACTTAACTTTGGGTGTGTGCCTGAACTTGCATTTAATTATTTCACACAGACACTCTTAGCTTCAAAAATGCAAATCTTCATTAGTCATTAGAAAGACTTGGTTCAATGCTACTTTTAAGGATGGGGCTCTGCGAGTACTAAAGGTATTTGTCTAGTAAATAAATGTAATGGAAAGTGTAACATACTTCTATCAATAGCATTTTTGTGATAATTTGGGTTTTTCACTGTTTCAATTGATAGTGATAAAAAAACAACTATTCTGTCAGCAGCCTCTCGTGTTAAAGGGTAAACAAAGAAACTCACTGCGTTGGCATTAATGCACAAAGTGCTTAGTAGAATCTAAGGACTTTTAAACCCTGGTGCTCTTAAATTAGACAGAGAAAACTGCCCAGCTCTGCAAACATTTACTGCCAACTCCTCTCCTTAGTGGTCTGTAAAATAGATGGAAAATATTGAAAATTCCTCTGTCCATAAATAAAACACATGTACACTGTGCCACTCGACGTTGATCTACAATTAACTGGCTTTATTAAAAAACATAATACTTTGTGTAACCAAAACCTGAGGAGAACAAACTTAAGACTGACCCGCTTTGAACTCTAAATAACATGCAACTGAGAATAAAACCGCAGATATTTAAAAAAATGCTTACAATCTTTTTTGTTGGACATATAATTTTTCATACTCTAAACTTATCAACTTAAAGGTTTTCCTATCTGTTGGTCTCTGGTTAGAAAAAACACATTCCTGTGTCTGCTTGTTTAATTGAGGCTAATTATAACTGCAGCCTTGGAGCTAAAATTAATTTGTGCCTGTGTTGATAAAATTCAAAAAGCCATTGGTAAATGCAATCGACATAAATTTAAGAAAGATTTGGTGATTAAATTGTCATGAAAGGTTTTTTAATGTCTTTATTTGTCCTTTGGGTCCCATAACTGCTTCTTTTTTTGGGAGATGAATGTAGCTGCTGCTCGAAATAAAAAATAAAATGATGACTTCTATCTACTTAGTGTCTGACTTTTCAAAGCCTTATGTCTCTATTTCCTCTCTCTGTGTCACACACACACACACACACACACACACACACACACACACACACACACACACACACACACATAAACACATAGCTACTTAGACATGTATCCTACATTTAACCATCACTTCCTCTGTTTTTGTTAAACACACATGACACAAGATGATGAATTGTATCATACATATAGGCATCAACTTCCTTTGAAATTACACATACATTGTATGTGTAATTATGTCCTTTTAACAGTATAAGTTTTCTACTTGACTTCTTGACTATCTAATAATGTCCTTATGATAAGAAAATGCAACCATAGCTGTGCAGCTTTCACCAAGCACAGCAAAGACCATTTGATTCTCAAAAACACCTTTTCATTTTGTTTTTTTGTTTTTTTAAATCATTTTTAATTTATAGTTCATTTTAAAAATGTGTTATTTTGTATTTGGTGCTACCTTTCACAAGTCAGTTAAAAGAGCCTGTCATAGGTCTGACCTCAAAACGTTGAACAATCTCCGCAAAGGCGGGTGACGTTCGGCAGCTGTCCTCCAGTAAACCCATGCTCCGATCGTAGTGGCCGATGTAGGTGGTAAAGACCAAAAACTCTGCTTTCCTGCTCAGGAATATATCTGCAATGCTTTGGCTGTCCTCCCTGAATGAACAAACAGAGGTGAGATCACGACAGAGAAGTACCCACTGCCCTTACATTGCTTTCCCAGCAACACAATAGAGCAAGAAAAAGGGTGGATAGGATTTCTTTTTTCCCAGTTACAGCGTGATGTGTTTTCATAGGTGTGTTTGTGTTGAAGTATTTCCTATTTAACTGTAATGGATGTTATCCCATCGCTCACCAGTGTTGGATTCGATTCTCTAGCTCAGTAAGGATCGTGCGGTGCAGGGTGTAAACATCAGGAAGCTCATTAAGAATCTCCCGAAGTCTCTCATCATCCAGCGCAGGTTCCCCTTGGTCTCCTACTGTCGACCGAACCGCCTCGCGAAAGTCCTGGCACACGGATGAGTGTGGAGGAATTAATTTTATGTCACAGTTTAGGTTAAAATATTACTTCCAGTTTCCCTAAAGCATGCAGTTAGCCTCCAACAATCCATCCCTTTCTCCACCATAGATTAACTCTCCCATAGCAGGGAGCGCATGAGCTAATATATCAAGGAATCTCATCATCTCTTCAAGCATTGGAGTGGTTTAGGTCACTAGTTATGGCCTATACTGTAGCAGGAAGAATGCAGAAAATGAAAAAAAGAAAAAAAAAACACCAGGGTTTGTTCCTGTCTCATTATCACAGCAGTGGTGCTCCACACTGTTTCAGTGGAGCTACAAAGAGGACAGCAGAAGAAATGAGTGATTATGAGTAATTATGGTCAGAACACACAACAAAGCAGATGCAGGAATAAAGGTATTAAATTTAAACCTGAGCTGTAATGTTACCCAAACTGAATTTTTGGATGCATACAGGATATGTGGAGTGGGTTGGTTAATTGGAAAAGGATACATATATATTTCACTTACTTCCTGGAGCACCTTGAGGGCTTTAACATGTCTGTGGGTAGATAAATAGAGCCACAATTCAGCAGGATAGTACTGGGAACGGGACTAATTTTAGCAGATATGTAAGAAATAATATGTTAAATAGCAAACTTACATTCTCTCTGACTCCACCAGCTCTTTGACAATGTAAAAGGCTCTGGATCGACCGTCAGGCTGTAAACAATCATATTATTTACTTGGAATAAGCCTCACGTTGGGAGAAACTAAAGCTTTCTGGCAAAGGCTCAAATGTAGCCGGCTCACCACTCCACATCATCTCCAAGCAGCAATCAAATTCTAAATAATGAGGACAGCCCTGTAGTAGCCCATTAACCTCCATTAACCTGCATTAAACGCTGGCACTGGAGGGCATTTTTCCAGTTGGCCAAGGTGAAAAAAACAGTTTACTTTGTGTTATGTTACTCCCTTCTTACAAAACATCTTCATTTCTACAAGTCCTTTGGAGGAAAGGTGACAGCTTCTCTGTAAAATTGATGTCAAAACATGAAAATAATTAGGTTTTATTTCTAAGGATGGAGGATTTTTCTAAATAAGAGTAGGTGAATAAAGGGCTTAGTGAATGGGGACTTCTAAGCTAAGTATATTATGGACAAGATATTTAACACTTTGTTGTGGAAATCTGTTATTCTACATATAAAAACTTTTTTCTCCCCTTAGCATGCATGTAAGGAACCCAACCTGTCTGTCATAGTTGTTTTCTGTCACTCCCTCTTCCTCCTCAGAGGTGCGTCCTTGGTCTTCTTCACCGATCCTCTTTCTCCCATCTTCACCCACTGCATTAACCCGTGGACCAGCTAGCAACGCACACACATTGTAGGCTTCTGTATAGGCACTGTGGGAAGCAACAAAAAAAAGGGGTGGCTGGTGTCAAACAAGGCAACATGCTGGACATACAGTCCAAAAAATGCTACACAGTATATGCACATTCCTAATATTAATAACAAAAATTAATATTAACAGCCTCATAACTACTATGCCTAATTTACACTTTTGATTTTGTTGAGAGCAAAAATATTTTCAAATCACACTTTTGCCCCATAAAAAGGATAAGGAGACTTAAAGAGATTTCAAGTCTGGTATCACAAGCCTCATAGTGTTACTGACTAAATTAAGTAAATGTGGGGACAACAGTCCAGAACTTAAGGGGTTTTATGAAGATATGGACAGCAACACTTAAGCACCTTAACACAAATACTGAATACAAGGACACAGAGCTAACCCCCAAAGAAAATAATATTTGCCTATGAGCATCTTAAAGCTCACTGAATACCACATTGTAACCTATTTAACTTACACTGGTTCAAATGCTCAATAATGTAAATATCTAATCAGCCAGTCACATTGAAGCAACAGAGTGTACGTAGACATAATCAAGGTGACCTGCTGAGGTTCAAACTGAGCATCAGAATGAGGAAGATTTAATTTGTGTGTTAGACAGGCCACTCTGAATAGTTCAGACGCCACTGATCTACCTGGGTTTTCCTGACCAGCTGTCTTTTGGGTTTACAAAGAATGGTCCAGAAAAAGAGAAAATATCCAGTGAATTGCAAAAATGCATTTTGATGCCAGAGGTCAGAGGAGGTCGGACTGCTTAAAGCTGATAGGACATCTACAGTAATTCATAAAGCACTTGTTACAATCAAGTTATGCAGAAGAGCATCTCTGAATGCACCAAATCATCAAACCTTGAAGGTGATGGGTTACAGCACCAGAAGACCACATGAGGTGTCACTCCTGTCAGCTGAGGCTACAATTCACACAGGCTCGCCAAAATTGGACCATAAAATATTGCCTGGTCTGATAAGTTTTGATTTCTACTCTAAGCTGCTGCGCAAAGCATGGATCCATCTTACCTCACATCAACAGTTTACGCTGCTAGTGGTGGTGTAATGATGTGAGGGATATTTTCTGGGCCCTTTTAACACCAACAGAGTATCGTTTAAAAAAACAAAGCCTTCCTGAGCATTCCTGAAACTTCAAAATTGACTCCCTGCATTCAAATGGCCTCCACAGTCACCAAATCTCAGTTCAATAGAGAACCTTGTGTTTTGGTAGCTCTAAAGACACCCATCATGGATGTGCATCTGTCAAATCTGCAGCAACTCTGTGATGCTGTCAATGTCCATATGAACCAAAATCTCTGAGGGATGTTTCCTGCATCGTCTTGATTATGTGCCACAAAGAGTTCCTTGTACTAGCAAAATGGTGAATGTATCTTGCATTCCCTTGGTTGGAAACCTCTGCTCTAGCTTTAAAATGACCCCCCCCCCCCCCCCCCCCCCCCCCCCCCCCCCTCACCCCCACCCCTCCTAACCACAACCACCCCCCCCCCCCCCCCCCACCCCCACACCCCAACCAACAT
>VURO01049754.1:13939-36835 GCA_015108175.1 Pelvicachromis taeniatus | reverse complement strand
TCTCTATATAACAAATAATTATGAATCCAAGGACATTATTAAAGAGACCATGAAGTAATAATAAATGTTACAAGTGGCAGGAATCACTAATATAATGTCCAGATGGATAGATACACATAAATGTACAATTGCCATGCGTGTTAGCTATGTGGCTTCTTGGGCTTTTAGTGGGGCACCCCACTGCTTTGGCGCTGATGGATTTATTGCAAAAACTCTGGGATTGACAGACGTGGAATTTAATGCAGAGATTCATGGTCTCCAGACAGAGAATCCCGTCTGGAGCTTTAACTTAGATAACATGCCTGTCTTCTGATAGCATCAACATGTCAGATTTGAATTCCATAAAACCTTGCATGTGATGTTTAGTAGTAATAAGCACATGTTTACCAAGCTAACATTTATAAACCAATATTGTTATTTTTTTAGCAATGTCATCATTTAACTTTGGTTCATTTACATACCTTTCTGTTTCCTGTTCAAGTGATTGAGTTTTTTTCTCAAACCCAGGGAGGCTGCTCATGTCCACATAACCATCTGTCTCATTGGCAGCAGACAGAACTCGACTGGGACGGGCAAAGAAGTCTGTGAGAGGTATCTGCCGAACAGGCCTCCGCTGCGGCACCTGAAGGTTCTCATAGTCTGAACTGATGGCAGGAACATTCTCGTAGTCCGAGGTATCTGTGTTGGGGACGGAGATGGAGCGAGGCTTGGTCAGGGGGAGAGGAGTGAAAGGCACACAAGAGCGATCCTCAAAGGACTCCACCCGGACGACGCTACGATTGAGGAAGGCCACAGCGTTCCCTTTCCTTCTGCTTTCCTTGTAGAACAGAAAGGGAGAGGCTGGCTCAGGTGAAACTTGTAGTTTGCTGACTGAGCGTGAGTTAAGCTGCGGAGAGGTATTTCTGCTGCTTCTATCTAAATCCAGCAGTCTGGTGGGTGTACGGTGGCTGGACTCTGCTGAGGGCTTAAAGAACGATGGTTTGACATCGACCGAGGGCTTGTTTTCTGACTTCCGCCTAAATTTAAGCATAAGAAAGCGCTTAAGAGATGATTTCTTTTTCCTGTTTTTCTCTGATGAGTCTCCATCAATGAGAAGGGAAGGGGAACTCTTTGTAATAGGCCTCTTGGTGATATAGGCCAGCTCAAATGGAGGAGGGATATCTACTGCAGATGTAGGTGTGGATAGGGCACTGGATGAGCGAGGGGAGCGCCTGGAAAAGCTTTCAGATGAACAAAGGGCACCTCGCTGTCTAGGAGATCCTTCTCTGTAGACACACAGAGACGAGTCTTGCCCCTCCATGGACAGGGAACGGGGGTACAGGGACAAATAATGGGGTTTTGAGTAACTTTTGTGCCGTGTTGAGTTTAACATGGGGCTGCTGCTCATTGCAGGTTGTCCAAATCCACTCATGTAGGGCTTCTGAAGAAACTGCACTCCCATATCCTCTACTTTATTAGTAATGCGGTGTGACAAAGAATGGGATCGAACCCCAGTCATCTTCCTGTCAAAAGGAAAACCATTTTCTGCATACACACTTTTCCCTGGCTCCTCGTATAGATGCTCATCGCTGATGTCCTGCTCCGTGTCAGTGGTGTCATCCAGAAAGGGCACAATGTGGCCCTCCGAGTCATCGTCATCTCTGAAGACATCAGAGTCGTTTGGGGACAGGAGCTGGCTTCCAGAGCATGAAGAGGTCAGTGAGGTATCAGCGTCTGTTGACACTGAGATGGATACCTGCCTGAACCTCGGCTGGAAGTACAAATGATTTAACACGTCTCCCACTGAATGAGAATTATGCTCTTCAGTTCTGACAGGCATCCTTTTCTGACATAACCTTACCTTGTTTTCATGAGTGTTGTTAGTGTAATCCTGAGAGCCCAAACACTCCGTTTGTATATTTTTGGCTGTTTCCTCATATTTCCTGGCTGATACTCCATGGCTGTTAAAAGAAGAAACAGTACTTTGTGTGAGTGCACTCTCCAGTGGTCCACGGCTTTTGCCTTTCTTTGGCATCAAGTCTCGGTTTATAATGTCCTCAGAAGAGATGTAAAACGGCTCGTAACCTGGATCACCTTCTAAGCCAGTGTGTCTTTTAGCTGCACCAGAGACCTGTGTCTGGTCATAAAAACGGGTGTCCTCTTGGTTTTCACCTTTTGTTTTAATCGTAGGGCTACACCTCAGCTTTAGGATGTTACAAGTGAAACCGCAGTCAGAGACTGGTTCTAATTTCTCTTCGTCTTCTGCTAGAAAAACACACTTGTCATCAGCCTCAATTGTGGTTTCTTCACCCAGGACATCGGGTTCATCGGTACATGACTCAGTTAGGTCGTCTGCTGTATTCGCATCCTCTTCGATTTGGGGCTCTTGCTGCTGCTTCTTGTTCAGGTCTCGACTTTCAGCAGAATAACAGCCAGCCTCCTCATCGATGCTGTTAACAGAAAAGTCTCCCACGGAGATGCCATCTGTGTCGGCCAGCGCCTCACCTGCATCGCAACCTTCAGCATCCATGTCCTCCGTCACATCTGTGTCAATCATCTCCACTGCCTCCAACGAGTCAGCCGTGGGTCTAGCATCACTGATCCAAAGTGTTTCCAGGGAATCAGCTTCCTCTGTCACAGCACTGTCAGTTAATCTCCAGTCCTCATCCATCTTCTGAATCATATCTTCATCTTCATCTTCCTTTTCCTCCTCTGTCACCTCTCTGTCCTCCAGCCCATGTGACCCCGATGGTGAATCTGTTTGTGGTGATTTGAGGATGTAGGTGTTAAATTGTTCCTCCATTGGCAATGTGTCTATAATTTCTTTGTTTACACCATTCTCTGTCTTGTGCTCCTCATCAGCCTCACCATCTGAGGTTACCAGGCTGCCATTACTGCATCCTCCCAGGCTGCCATTTAGCTCTGATGTGACTTTAGGTTTTGGGGCTATAGAAGGTTTAGGACCCCTGGCTGCAGACAGAAGGGGGGACAGCTTGGCGTGACAAACAAATCTTGGCTTTGGAGCAACAGAGGGCTTGGTGCAGTCTGAAAGAACAACAGGAAAAGGAAACTGTAAGATTATGTGCTTTAAAATAGATTTGCAGGTCATTTGCATTGTTTCACTGTGACCTAAAACTGATTAAAGATTCACAAATGATAAAACTTTGAACGTAAGAGTGATATTTAGCTGTGCACATTTTCTTCACAAAATGTGTACAATATTTATTTGTAAAAATATATATATATATATATTTCCATACATGAAACTGACAGTATAAACTTTTCAGAAATACATCAAGATAGCTCCTCCAATTGTTACAGCTTGGTGGTGTAAGATTATAATAAAAGATGCTAAATTAGTAATGTATACTTTGATATTCTTCAAGAAAGAATAGAAGGGAATTCCCTGATTCACTTCCTGTGATTCAAGTGAGACACTCCTGTCAGGCTGCCTGTACTGCTTTAAGAACAATGGGTTACTATACATGTCGCAAAGGACAGTGCTAATAAATTAGCACATGTACGTCATGTGTATTCAATACATGAATTACATCAATACATTATGCACTGCACAAGATCAAATTAAAGGAAGGGTGTTAAATTAAACAGGCAATTATTACAGTTGCCTATAAATAGAAAATTCACAGTTAGAGCTTGATTACGTTTTCAAACCCTAATCGAGCTTCATTATTGCTAAAGCGCTGTCTTTTCTTTTATATATAACCAACACCATACTTCCCACCATACACTATACTTCCCTGTAAAATCAAAGGCACACTGATTTGCTCCACATCCTGTTGCTACCACTGGAGTAATTCATTTACGAAGAAAGTGATATATATATATATGTAGAAAATACTTTTCACTTTTGAAATCCTTCAGTCACTCCTCTGCTGTGACTGCTCTGCTGGTTTCACATAGCTAATTGTAAAACTTCGCATCTCTTCTAATTTTCTAAAAAAATATCGAAAGTGAAGCAGTTCGTGGCTCGAGCCAAATCGTCTCACCTGTGTTCATTTTTGGAAAGGGGGTATCTCCAACATCTCGTCCGTAAAATCAACCAGGACACAAAAAGTAATAAAAATGGAGCCAACAGCAAACTCCGCTGAATAGTCCAAGCGGGGAATGAGTGAGTGTCTCAACGCAGCTCTGCCTTCAGGGAGGGAAACGCTGCCCAGCTGATCGCTCGCTGGCGCGTCCTGGTGCGCGCCGGACGCGATTGGAAACTGGAATAAACCGCACTTGAGGAGAATCCCTGCGCAGCAGCAGGTCCAGTCAAGTGTTGGAAATGTTACAGTCCGCCTACAAATGAAATTCAGCGATGATTGGTACTTTACTATAATCACTAAATTAAACAGGGGAAAAAATATATCTATATCTATATATATTGAGAGAGAGCGAGAGACATTTCTAAGTTGTGATTTAGAATGCACTAGCTGATTGATTGTCATCATATATTTCCTAAAGTTTCTATTTTTAGCAGTTACAAAGTAATCTAATGTTAAACATTATCACGAGATTATAAAACATACAACAAAGTCATGGGTTGCAACTTATGCGCGGTTTTTTAAAGTTGTCGTTGTGAAACTGAATGACTGAATGATTAGTGTCAGATCAGAGCAATGACTGGATAATATTCTCATTGAACAGTTTTTCTAAGCAGAGTAAAATATATTTGAAATTTCAGAACAGCTCTCTTGCATTGATAACCCGGCATTGTTTCCCTGCACGCCCATCTGTCCGTCTGATTGCTGTACAACAGGCTCCTTTTTTTGCACAACAGGAAGCTGCTCTCCCATGTTTCCTGCACAGCCCAACTTCACATCCTTAGCAGCCTATGGACATCATTTAACCCCTCAGTGCATTTTACTGTGACTCACCGGTGGTGCAGAAAGGGGAGTTATTTTTACTAATCAATTGTAGTCAGCTGGTGAAGATTTATAACACTAAAAATATGTGTGTGTTACAGCAGCAAACAGCAGTGGCTCAGTGGGGGATAAGTCTAGCATGCGAAAAAAGGTGGGAGTCAAGAACCAGCTGCTTTGACTTAAAAACACATAATTCACATCAAACAGAAAATGAATTGATCTATTTTTCTTTTTCCAAATATCCTTTTTTCATATCATAAAACATGAGTGAAATTAGATTACAAAATGCTAGAAAGGCTAATCCAGGGCAAATAATAATTAGTAGACTTTGTGCCTTAAACATTTATAATGGACATTTCCTTGACTGTGATCCCATTGTGTAAAATTAGTGGATTTCCAGGTGAGCGGAGAATTTATGTGGCCATGCAACATAAGGATGAATAGCCTCACATTTTATATTCTTCACATTTTAAGTTCAAAAATCAATACCCTGGCAATGCCAGTCAATCTTACATGCTTTAAGCTATAGAAAATATCATCTCTGATAGCCCCACAATAGAGGGTTTATCACAGCCCAACATAAAGCCTGAGATGCTCTAATGAAGAGACACAAAACTAGGCTAAATTCAAACAGTCGCTTAAATAAAAAGGAACGCAAAAGTGGTGCTCGCTGCGAGGCCGTGAACAGTGCTGTCAGGAAGAGTGTTAGACTCATTAAAAAACATCATGTGGCTCCACCTTTGACCCCGTTTTTGTTGGTGCAATAATTGTGTTTTCATATTGAGTCAATAAATGGGGGAAGGTGAGCTCTAGCACCAAACAGTAATGACAGATCCGCTAAGAAAAACATGTTGAGGATGAGTGGGTGTTCTCACACACACACACAAACACGAGCACACACAATAAAATAGGGTAAGGCTGGTGATGCTATTGTCAATCTAAAGTACAGAGCTGAACAAACAATGAGTTAATTTGTCCCTCAGTACTTTGCAACTTCCCCAGCCTGTCGGCGTCTGGCTGTTTTCCAAAACAGCTGGGCACAGCAAGTTTTTATTAACAAAAATTGAGCATAAAAGAAGAAAAAGGGTGTGAATTGAGGTATGATTGTCTCAGGATCATTTCCACTCTGCGCTGATACACTATTGCACTCTAGTGCAAACTCTGTCACTAAAGTACCTTCAATAAAAGTTCAACCAAAGCACAGCACCTTGGCAATTTAGATTTTTGAAGAAGGAAAAAGAACTTTCTGGCTTTTCAAAGAATAAATTTACTGTTGTTTTGAGTTTTAATTGGATTTGTTTGCAATAAGAAGAACATAAGATCTCTCTAGACCTGCTCTTTGGGCATTTGGACGGGTGAAACATTAAAGGATAACTTTGAATAAAGGAAATATTTCCTCATGGGATAAAGGTGATTACTCAGAACAACTTTATATTGATTTGCAGTTAATCTCTCCTCTAAGAAGACAAGCCAGCAAAATACCTAAACACAGTAAAACAAAGCCATTGTATGGTTTCTGAGCAGCGTGCCCCAGCACTGGATGTGCCCATTGCTACATCCATCACTGCAATAGTACATATATATGACAGATAAAAAGGAATCACTAAAGAACAATGAATACATAACCTAATAGAGATTGAGGCCACACATGCATCCTGCAGGCATGTTATGTTGAATATACACAATAACAAGTAATGGATAAGAAAAGCAGTTTGTTTACAGTGAGGATGGAGATGAACTCAGAGGTTCATCTCCATCTGCGTGTCTCCTGTTTGTGTCAGACAAGAAAAGAGTGCCTCTGCTCCTCTCTCCTGCTCTGAGGTGAAACAATAAGGCCGAGGCTTAAAAAAGGAACTCCATCTTGATCTACTGTTTCCTGTCACTGTTTTTCAAGCCTTTCAGTGAAACTAGAACACACAGGGTGTAGTCAACAAACATAAAGGATAATTCCAGTTATTTTCAACCGGGACCTCATTGTCCTATGTTTTATCATCACTGAGAGGTTACTTGAGGGGAAAATGTCTCTTTCCCTTACTTTACTTTGTGTCTCCAGTTATGCAGAAATGCCACATAATTACTTACATAATTACTTACTTATTACTTATTTTTTGTGTAAAATTTGGATCGAGTACCTCAGAATGTATAAGAATGACAGGAGGTATCTCAAATATGATCGAAAGAAAAACTTTCTAGACAAAATAGAGGTACAAAGAAAATCACAAGGCAACTAGGTGGCTATAATATCCACACTGATGGATAACCAACAGATAAACTTTATTTTTGCACAGCCAGTGAAAAGTAAAGGTGCATGTTCAGTATCCTTGAAAAGTTTTGTTGACTTTCTTCTCTTTGGCAACACTGAATCCAGTAAACCGACAGGGTCCAATAGGATGCAGGAACAAACTTTTGTGTCATGGCGATCTAATTTTAGTTTCCCTTCACATCATGACAAGGAAGAAAACACAGCTGGAGGGTTGTTTTTGTTCTTCTGTGAGAACTTTCATACAATAGTGTACAAGAAGTATACAATAGGGATAGATTTTTTACAAAGGAAAACTGTGAACATAAGGCTGTTGATGCAAATTTTTAAAATGATCATTTCAAAAAAACAACACAAAAAATTAACCTGAACTAAAACTATGAACTCGTGAATATTTTGTGTGTGTCCTGTAATAATATGCTAGTGTGTGTTTGCACGCAGAGGCCAAATCGCTGAACTTTTCAGGTGATAAAAATGCAGTAATAGCTCAGTAAAAACAAAAATACTCTTCCCAAAAAAATTGTAAAGGAACAATTTTTAATCAGAACTTAGCATCAAGTCAAGTAAAACCTCTAGGATGTTGATCTGGTCAGTTAAGTAGCAGAGGGGGGTCGTTAATCAGTTTTAGCTGCTTTGGTGCAAATAAAATTAACAACAGGTGAACTAGAGAGGCAACAATGAGACAATTCACCAGAAAAGATTTTACAGTTGACGTTTTTTTTTCCTCCTCATATTTTCTGACTGTTTTTTCACTGGCTAGGATCAGTGTCACTGCTGGTAGCATGAGGTGATACCTTGACGCTATAGAGGTTGTTCCAGGATGGCACATCATTATGTACCATTGCCCGAAGGTTTGCTTTGTCTCCCAGTACAGTCTCACGAGTGTGGAGGAGATTCCAGGTGACAGTTGCTCTAGGAAAGCTGGGCAAGGCTGTAAAACCTGCTCCTTTGTGCAAGGAGGAACAGAATTAGGTGTGAATGTCTCTGACCAAACAATCAGAAAACAAAGGCCCAACAATCCCTAGTGGGCCCTGTGACCTCTGCCCCATGGAGCTCAATTGGCATTTGCCATAGAATACTAGAAATGGCAGGCTGGCACTCTTTCCCCTCATGTGGCAAGAGTTTGCAGGCAGGTCCTGGAGGATGACAGAATTGATACCATTGACTGCCCCCCACACTCGCCTGAACTAAATCCAGTAGAACACCTCTGGGACGTCATATTTCATTCATCTGATGCTGCCAGGTTGTTCCTCAGACTGTCCAATGATGTCTTGGTCCACATCTGGGAGGAGACTGATCATTTTCATTTTTAATAAACCAATGTGGCATCTTTTCATTTCTAGCACATTAGCCAGTCCATATCACTGCAGCTATCCAGCAAGACTTTTTTTCCCTATTGAGATCTGACAGGTTTGCAAAGTGCTCATTTAATTATTTAAGTGCTGTATTTCCAGAAGATTTGCAACAAAGTGAAAAAAAAAGTGAGAGAACCAAAGTTCAGTGTTTCACACTAAATGAGATTACATCAGGCATTTTGTTGGACTAAATCTGTCTGTGTCTACGTTAGAGGGATACAGAGTATCTAATTTGCTGAATTTACAGAAAGAAATGTGGATATTTCAAAAAATGCGCCATGTTTCCTGCCTTATCTCTAAGCAAACAGACAGAAAATCAATCAATCAATCAATAGAATAAAAGAATAAAATCAAAGTCCTTAAAGCAAAGCAACACTAAGTAAAAATAAATATATTAACTAATTGATTAAATGATGGTCTCATATGGGAGTGAAACTCTCATGCAAAGTCTCATGGATTATGCCTTTCCCATGTTTCCCCTTTGAATACATAAACTTCCTTAGAGTTTGATATGGTTTAGTTCTATGAGCATTTCATCTTTAGGAAACAAGGATTCATCCAACGTTTTCCTGCACATGGCACCTTGCAGTGTATCTGCTACATTAGCTGACATCCTCTGAGTGAGTACTGTATGTACTTATTCATATATCAGCTCTGCTGCATTGCATTAAGGTGTAAAGGCACCATCTTCTTGCCTTCTTTGAGTTTGTGCAATAAATAAGTCTGAGTCACAGACTCCATTTCACAACTTGTAAGCATGAAATCCATTTAATGTCCCTGATTTGGATGTTTCATGTCCAATTTGTTTAATACACACTGAAATGTGTAAAAATGTGCTTTTTTTTTTACCCGACAAAGCCAACTGGCTTCTGGCTGTGGCCTTGTATTTACCACAGAGATGCTTTTGTGAAAGCTCAAAATTCTCAAATAAATACAACAGAATTGACCAGAATGCCTACTGGACGTTTTAGTTTACTTTGGTTTCGTAAACTGTTGTTTGTGCTTAATTAATAATGAAGTGAAATGCAGCTTACAGAGGTAGCATTAATTCTCTGCTGAAGGACACATTGAGATGCAAGCAGCCCCTTAACAGCTCCTGGATCTAACAATCAATACTGGGCATGTGACTCTGGAGCTAGCAAGAGTGACATCTTTGCTGCCAAGAAACAATGCCTCCGTTCTTTACAGCATCTAATTTAGGGAAGGTCACTGACTGTCATAGATCACCATCAAATTCAACTCAGTAGTCTGACTCTACACAGTTTTCAGCTGCCACTTCTACTTTCCACATGTCACAAAACCTTCAAATGAGGCTTTTTGTTAAGATAAATGATGCATGTAGTGTTTTGTAACATGAACTTATAGCATTGTTTCTGGTGTTGATGAAGTCTACCCTGTTTCTCACATAGGAGGGGCAAAGAGTTGTCTAGCCAGCTAGCATCAGGTGTTGTTTATGCTGTAATTAGTATGAGATGTTTGGCTCAAGAAGTTGTAAAAGTTCACAAAATACTGCAGCAGGTTTGACAGTCGCACTTAAAACACACTGATATGCACAATATGTTTATGGAGCTTAATGCAAAAGGAGGACTTTTTTTTCCCATATGACCAGCAGGTGCTGACTCATATGGTGGTAAAAGTAAAAGTTAAAAATAATCAGAAAGTGACTGAGTAAAGGTAAGATCTCAACAAACACGTTCCATGAAATGTAATCATTACTTTCAAGTCTTTCTTAAATCTTTTTTTTCTTTTAATTTTAAACATTTTAGGTCCTATTTAAGTAAATTAAGCAGTTTTTGTTTTAGAGCTGGGCTCCCACTGACCTGGCAGACCTGCACATAAACACTGCACAAAGGCCTTTCAGACCTGGGGGGCTTTTACTATTGTGACCCCCAAATTATAGAGTGAGTTGCTCCTCCACTTTAAATCACATCTAAAAACACACACCTGCGTTGTTATTATTAGTTAGTCCAGACAATTTTAGACAGTTATTTTTTTAGTTTGTTTTTTTGTTTTATTTATTGCATATTTTGACTATTTTATTTCTATTGTATACCAAATGGTTGTCCCTACCCATCCCTCAATCATAATATCTGGTTATAAAACCTAGGATGTCAGAAGAGTAGGTAATGTTAGGGTGGCAATATTCATCTTTTATGTACAGGTAGTGACCAAATCATAGTTTAGCAGTACCCAAATCCAAACACACCGCATTAAAAAACTGACAGACATAAAGACAAAAACTGGCAGCACCATTACTTTTGACTATAAAACTGCAGGGGAAAATGACACACAGTTACACACAAATGGAATTTCCACATTCATACAATCAAATACCAAATATCAAATTTATCTCAAATATATCCATAAATGCAATATGTATTATTATATATGTACTATTTTTGCCATTGTATGGGAAAATTAAACCATACATTGTTAAAACAATAGTGAACATGACAAAATAAGAACTTTAGCAGGGCTTTTAAAAGGAATTACATTGCAAAAACAAACCGTATAACCACAACATGAAGCAGCGGAGCTCTGAAGTGTATCGTAAACACAAATGTCAAATGCTACTTGCAGGACTATTTGCTGCATCTGTTAACTGCAGGTAGAAAGCTTGCTGGGTGGTTTAGAGCAACCAGAGAATGAGTAGACTGGCAATGAGTCCCCAGTCCCTTTCCTTCCTATTCACTCCTTTTTTTCTCCCCTTTCACATGAGCAGAATTTATGAGGCCATTACGGGTGTGCATGCAGTGTCAACAGTGCCCAGCTAATATCTTTATCCACCATCGTGAGGAGTGGGTGGTGTGTGTGGGAGAGCTGACAGGCGACACATACATTGCCCAGGAGACAAACTACCTCCAAGCTCACAGCTCAGCTCAGCCCAGAAGTACAGTATACACTTGATGCATTTTACACTCCTCAGCATCTCAGACACATTAGTTTGCTTCTATAAGGAAACAATTTCAGTAATGAATTCAGCACAAACCTTTTCTTTTAATGGAGGAAAAGGGAAATGTGTTCAAAAAAATCCCAGAGAATCAATGCAAGAAGTGCAGACATAAATGTACAGAAACACATTCAGCCATCAGTTTTACTCTAGTTTCCCCTTAATAATAAACAGTTTCATTTAGAAACGGCATTTTGTGTTAACTTGTGCTATCTTTGTCAAATATTTACATTTGTTTGATGATCTGAAACATTTAAGTGTGACAAACATACAAAAAAAAAAAAAAAACGGGAATCAGGAAGGAGGAAAACACTTTTTCACATCACTTAAAAAATAAGTATAGCATTATACTGCTTAATCATGTATAACTGCATAAGATGGACTTTTCTCACTTGCCTCTAGAGCTTCTCACAGAGTGGATCTGCTGTGGAAGCATGTCTCAGATTGTCACAAATATTATTATTAATTTAGAAAAAAAGCGAAGTGTTTAGCAGTTTTCAGTGAGTTTTACCAAAAATTACATAAGGAGGACTATCACTGGCCATTGTTAATATTCCCCACAGTGATAAACTGAAAACTGCATCCCTGTTCATCTTAAACATGTCACCTTAATGTCATCTTAAACATTTAAAGGTTTTTGTACCTTTTTATTACTCATGTACACTATACTCGAGTCTTGGTTTCATGTGTTGGACTTTATTCATTTATATCAAACCTTAAAAACAAACAAACATAAGCGTATTAATGAAAAGATTAAATCTGTTTCCCCCCAGTCGTTTTGCTTTGTGGTCCCTCATACAGCATTCAAATGCTGCCGGTACACTGATGGATCAGAATTAATTGTCTAATTATGTTATACACAATGTAATAGCAACCAGGGACATTTTTATGCACAATAAATTTTTTCATTATTACTTTCGGGTAGCAATGAGTCTTTACTTAACAATGCAGGATTGTCAATGCAGTTTGTTTACTTGTTAGAAGTAGTTGTGGCATTTTTTTGGATACTAATACTGAATGCAGTTGAGCCAGCTGATGCAACCATGGGTGTCTTAACTGTACGTCTCACCAAGCAGCAGTATAAGGACCGACTGGTTGCATTGGCAGTGGAACTGAAAAATTCTAATTGATATCACCCCCATGTTTACAACATGTGATCAGAGGAGGCAGGAGGTGTTATTTACAACATAAATTCCGCTGCCCCAAGTCGTGATGTGATCCGCAGCCAAACACTGTCATTACAGACTCCACAGCCCTTTTGTCCCCTCTTTCTCTGATCCATCTGCTGCTGGGGAGACATTGCAGCAGGCCTGCCATCAAGCTCACTGGCACCAGCCTGTTTTACATGTGGCTGTTTGACACAGCGCAGCAGGAGCACATTAGGGCCTTGTGGCAAGAGAGGCTCAGTAGCCGTGGCAGCAATAGCTATCATTATGCTCACCAACTCATTACAGCTCACCGTGGGGTGATGCTGACAGAGGGACCGGGGCCTCCATCTGAAGCACATCCCCTCATGGTGTGGAGGAGGCAATACACATAAGTGTAAGACTGTTCACTGATGAACCATTAAGGAAGCCTACAGCAGCAAAATAGTGCTCCCGTCGAGCAGTGTGGGATGTCGAGCTAATAATGTGATTTAATTGTCTGCTCCATGCACAAATTTAATTTTTTTGTTGTTGTTGTATTTATTTTTTAATGGAGCTCTCATTCTTAATTAATTACGTTTAGATGATGCTCAATGAAGAATTTTTTTTTGTTTTTAGGGGATGTTCTAATGACACATTTTGTTTGGGTGCCATTGCTATTCGTTTTTATCAAGCAGTGGGGCAGCATGAGTTTCACCCATTTCTTTTATAATAGCTGTAGCGAGAAGAAGTAGCAACAGTGGTAAAAACAAAAGCATGAAGCCTGTTCTAAATAGCGTTTTCAACTTTCTGTCTCTCTATTTCTGTTCCCCTGCAACTTTTCAATTAATTTCCATCATGTGGCATTTCTAGGAGGACTCCAGCATCAAATAAGTCGAAGCTCCTGCAGCGCTCCACAGCTGAGATAAGCACACAGAAGAACGCCGCGGATCCCAAAGCAGGAATCATGGATTGTTGAAAGGAAATGAAACCATGCTGCTGTCCTTCTTTACAGAAGGTGAAATTAATTTTAGAGGCATAAAAATGCTTACGTGTCAGAAATGAAACATAATAAGCTCTAATGAATTTTAGATTTTCCACCAGTCTCTCTTTCAGGATTGCTGGACCTCACAAAAAGGCCCCCCTATTGTTTTATGACTCCAGTGAAAATCCAACTTTAAGTAACTTTGCTCAGTGAGCACATGCACACACACACACGCACGCACGCACACAAATGTGTGCTTACCAGCTTAACCTGCTCTCTGCATATCTTTAAAACTTTAATCTGATTTTTAAGTCAAATGTTTAGAAACTTCAGTTTATGTAAAAGAAAATCTCCAATCCTCCACACATTCCTTTGTAATGTTTTGCGTATAACATTTTCAATAATCTGTAGCAGTCTGTAAATGTCTCTGTTGGTTTAAATTTGCCCATCATTAATCAATTAAAGTAACCCCTTATTACCATTAAAGGAAGCCCTGTTATTTCCTTTATAATTGTTACAGTAAACCTTAAAAAAACCTCTTGATGAAAAAAGCTCTTCATGATCACGGTTTAGTTTTACTACCAAACCTCCATCCACCTCAGTGAACTTGTATCTGTCCTGCACTGACAATTTATGAGTTTGATTGCTTTTCCATTTAGAGAGTTCAGTCCCCTGTTGTGCTGTTGATACTCGGCATCATAAAACTGCCCAGAGGATTAAAAACATCCCAAAGATCAGTGTGTCGTCTAAGCTCACAGCTCGCCTGGGCCTAACTGAAGTAATACTGGTACACTGCGTACAGATTTTTGGAGAGACCTGTGTGATGTTGTAGTGTAAGCTAAGCCGTGAGATTTCAGGATGTATATAGCTCATGGCCAAGAATTAAGTAAATAATAATTACACAAAGAGTTTGCCATCAGACTGAGGCAGGCCAGCTGTTTCCCTTCTTCCCAGTGAACAAGTGACTATAGCTACACTTTTGATTTTAGTGTCTCCAGTACAAAGCAAAAAAAATCTAATTCAATCAATTCGATTAATTACAGACTCGAGGACACAGAAAATGTTTGCCTCGATATGGTATGAAGCATTTATTTCTTAAGACATGTGGATTAAACACAATCAGGATCAGCTCCAAACTATACAAACTCAAATACACAGAGTCAGTGTGAAACCTCTGCACTGCTCTAGTTTATCTGAACCTCTCTGGAGCACCAAGAAAGGATTTATTTGATCTCCCAGTGCCAGTAGTTTGATGTTGCAGGTAGAAGATATAAACGCTGCAGCTCACTGGCCTGGTTTGCTTTTTATGTCAGTGTAAGTGCATTAACAGAGGGGCAGACCTTCTCCTCCCACCTCTCTGGATCAGGGCCCTGCAGAGATTAGATCATCAGCTCAAGTCTAGAGGGCGTTGCTGAGAAAGTGGTGGACATCATCCCCAGTTTGAAACCTTCAGCACTGAGTGGCTTCATAGTTGCATCAACACAAACACACGTGTGTGGATGCTGATGAAACATAATGCTTTCGATTTACCCCAAATAAATTATTAGGGAAAAACCACCGCAGTGCATTGTAAGTATCGTCCATGCGCAGATCAATTATTTTCCATTAAGATAACGGCTGACTGCTGTTTTTGCTCACCTAGAGCAGAATTAAAGCGCCTCATACAAATACAACAAAGAGAAAAGCAGATCAGTCAGTGAGACACACCTTCATGACCCTAATAAGTGATTAGATTGACTTTTAGTCAGAAAGTCAAATCTTGTTCAGTCTTTGGTAAAACTGCAGTTACCTATTGCCCCCAATTGGTTAAAGGCTGCATGGTCATATTAGTCATGGTCAGTGAAACTGAGAAATATTGACTTTCATTTTGGAAATTTGATGACAATGATTAATTTCAGTTACCACTTATGCTCTCGTTGTTTTCTGTGGGTGACGCCAGGTCTCGAGCCACTTTAGCTGTGGATGCATGCTGTTGTGAATCTTGCTGAAATATGCAAAACCTTCCCTACATAAGATCCCACTGGTTTTACATAAATTGCCCCAAAAGTTATACACATGGACTGCCTAATTCATTAGGCACATCTTGGTAGTGCTGGGCTGGAGCCCCTTTTGCCTTTAGAGATGTTTTAAAGATTTGAGAAGGTGTTAGAAACATTCCTCAGAGATTTTTGTCTACATTGAAATGATGGCATCACACAATTTCTGTGGATATGACAACTGCACATCCATGATGCAAATTTCCCGTTACACCAGAACCAAAGGTGCTCCACTGGATTGAGATCTGGAGACTATGGAAGCCATTTGAGTACAGTGAACTCACTGTCATGTTTAGGAAATCAGTTTGAGATGATCTGAGCTCTGTGAGATGGTGTGCTATCCTGCTGGAAGCAGCCACCAAAAGACGACTACAGTCACAAAGGGGAATGACATGATCAGTAACAATAATGGGGTGGCTGTGATGTTTAAATAATATTCGGCTGTATTAAGGGGTCCAAAACTGTATCACTAAAGCATTCACCACAGCATTTCACTCCTGAACTCCTGATACAGACGGAGCTCAGCTGTCATTTTCTTAAAGCCAAATTCTGGCCCAATTGAGACTAATCGGGGTGGCTGTAGCTCAGGTGGTAGAGCGGATCACCTCCTCACCGGAAGGTCGGTGGTTCGATCCCAGGCTCCTGCAGTCTACATGCAAGATACTAACCCCATGTTTGCCTACTGGTGATGGTCAGAGGGTCCGGTGGCACCTGTGTCCGGCAGCCTCGCCTCTGTCAGTGCGCCCCAGGGCAGCTGTGGCTACAATGTAACCAGTGTGTGAATGACTGAATGTAATGTAAAGTGCTTTGGGGTCCTTAGGGACTAAGAAAAAGTGCTATACAAATGCAGGCCATTTACCTGGTCATTTATTATGGTCAGGCAATGCTTTGCCACTCTTCTGTTGTCCAGTTTTAGTGAGCTTGTGCGAATTGCAGTTTCTTGATCTTAGCTGACAGGAGTCGCACTCTGTGTACTCTTCTTCTACTTCCGCCCATCTGCTTTTGATGCACACAGTGAACGCCGAGGCTGATTAAATGTCATTAGTTTGCATAAATCTGGTCATAAACCACAGTACTGGATACATTTAAACTCAGACAATTGTTGAGGGATTTCACTAAAAACCACAAATATCACCTTTGTGGTGACTGTAAAGAAAAACCCAACGCATTTTTAATATCCTGGGAAAAATCAGTCCGTGGTAATCAGTTCAATACCTGTTTTCAGTCTGGACCAAAAAAGTAAACCAGCTGAGCGATACCACTAAAAGGAACCATGTGGGAGGGAAGAAATTATTAGTTTGCTCTTTAACTCACTATTAGTCTGTGAGGTCCTGTTACTATAGAAACATATTGTCACCCCACAGGCAGAAAATTTACCTGGCACCAGTTTAGCTTCAACAGTGCATACAAACACATGCTTCACAGAGATACACACACAAATACATGTACCCACCACTGACACAGTGCTTCAGTGGTCTGAGAGTGTCCACTCTGCATGGACTCAATGTGAGACTAGACTAACAAAAAGAGGAAAAAAACATCATGTTTAAGGTTACAACTGGGTCAAAAATCCACCTCAACAGGAAGATAAATCGATTCTGCGTTGGAGAGATCAACAAAACACAATGCGCCAAACTAACATTCTTGTTAGATAGGAAACAAGGGAGGGAGAATCTAAGCCAAATATCTAACTGGAAGGCTAATAGGGTGATGAGGGTCAAGTGGTAAATCAGGCTTTTTATTAATCTTTTGAATAGCTCCCTGGTGAGGAGGTGTTTTGTGATTTTTCTGTGGAGTTGCACAAGGTCAGAGGTCAGAATGAGAAAACTGGTAACCGTTTGTGTTATGTTTCAGCAAATGTAAACCAACATTATCCCACGGCAGAAGTGCTGTAATGCTGCATGTCTGAATCTCTGTTATACGGTCATTTTAGAAGCTTTTATGTAACAGCCTGCATTCAGCCCGCATTTAAAGTTAATCAGCATGATAAAGCTAGTTTTGAGTCACTCCCATAACAGTGATGTGAGGTTATTTAGCTGCCAGTGCAGGAGTTAGAGCAGTTATACTGGACTCTGCTAAATTCTCTACAAAAATGATACAATGGTCTGGATTAAGGCATGTACACATGATCAAGAAGACCTGCTAAAGTTCAACCCAAGCTTCAGAATGAAGAAAAAATGTGATTTAAAGGGGTTGGTGCCAGACAGGCTGGTCTGAGTATTTCAGAAACTGCTGCTCTTCTGGGATTTTCCCACAGAACCATCTTGAGGGTTTACAGAGTGAAAAAAAGGAAGCATCCAGTGAGTCGTAGTTCTCAGCGTGAAAATGTCTTGTTGATGCCAGAGGTCAGAGGTTGGTCAGACTGTTTCAAGCTCATAGGAAGAAAATAGTAACCTAACTAAACAGTTGTCATAGCCAAGGTATGAACGCACATATTAAATATTAATAAAGGAGATGGGCTACAGCAGCAGACGCCCTTGCCGGGTGCCACTCCTGTCAAATAAGTACAGGAAACTGAGGCTACAATTCACACAAGCTCACCATGACTGCACCTTTATTCAAGCATTTTATTTTCCAAGAGAAGATTGGGGGGGAAAAAGTTTCCCGCTTTGGATTGGTAGAGGAATAAATCAAGGCATCTGAAGATGCTATCCTGAAGCCAGTTTTGAAAGGAAGCATAAGAATTTCATTAAGAAATACTCAGTAAATAAACAACTAACAAAGCCCCAAAAAGTTGATTCTGTTCATGTGGACGTAGCGTTTTCAGTGGGAGAAACGTTTCGTCACTCATCCAAGTGACTTCTTCAGTCTGGCAACTAACAAGACGACTATCAAAGGCTACTGCAGAAATCAATGCACCACATAAAACTTCATATAAAAGTGTATGTGGTTCCATCTGGTGGATATTTATATACTGCAACTGAATGTTCAAACTTACAGTCTCCCAGAGTCCAAACACCTCCATGAGCCACCTCACTGATGTAACACAAATAGGAGTCATTTTGTGATCGATATACTCTTAGAATAAATTATGAACCCCTTGGAAGGATTTAGCAGAATTTTTGCTTTGACTACTCATTAAAAAAAGGTTGATCTTCATCTAAGCAAAAACCCTCAAATGGTTTTAACCTTTTCTTTCAAATGTCTTAAAGAAGCTGAGTAGTCAATCGCTGGGAAAAGTGTGCTTGTAGAACCTCCTTTGACAGAAACAACCTTGCCATATTTTTTGGTGTAGTCATTTATGAGACCTGCAAGTTGTCAATTCATTTTTGAGCATTCCTCTCCAGAAAACTGTAACTTCAGTATTTCAGGTCAAGGCAGAAGATCTCTGGTGGCTTCAGGTCATTGTTCTGACTTTAAGGTTTCCAGACGTAGCAAGGCATTGCATGAAATTCCCTCAGTCATCTTTCATAGCTGGGTTAAAGTTTTGATATTCATGTGAAGTGCTTGAGCTGAAATTAATCATTTTCCCCCCTCGCTGACCAAAATACACACAAACACAAATGATACATTTCTGATATTTATTAAATATCGAAACTCCAAAAAGCTGACATATTGTTGTTTTATTGCTTCTGTGATTTACTCTATAAGCAAAGAGCGAGAGAGAAAAAAGGAAGAGCAGTGTTTAAACTCACAATATGACCCAACTACACATGAAGCAGTATTTAGACCTCAGGTAGAGTTTCTGTAGAAGGACAACATGTCATCCAGACTTTGAGGAGGACCCTGGTGGAGTTGCTGGGTTTGGCTGTCACCTGCAGGTTGTGCCTGGTTCTGCACCTGAGGTGGATACTGGGGTGGATATTGGTGTGGGAACGGTGGCAAAAATTGAGGAAGGAGGTGAGGTGGGCCTGCAAACTGAGAAGTAGGTGGAGGAGGAAATGGAGGATAAAATAGCGGGGGAGGGGGATACTGGGGATGAAAGGGGGGAGCTGACAGCGACGAGCTGTCTGAGGGCGGTGGCTGTGCAGACGTGGGAGGGTTTGGTTGAGGTTCAGGAGGTGAAGATGCAGTTTTAGACTGAGGTTGTGGTTCTGCTTTGCTTTCAGAGATTCCTCCTGGAGCTCTTGCCCACTTGAAGGACATGTTGGATTTATTCTCCACATTTTTATACTTTCCTGGTTTCTGCCTCTTGTCATCTGCAAAGTATGCAGACGGCGGTGCAAATTCAGAATCCCGCTCCTCCCGACGCCGACTTTTCCACTCAGTAAACATGAACTCTGAAAGGAAACAAAGACAAAAGCTAATGTTAGGGAGGTTACATTCCACAAAACAGAGGTGCCTTGATCCTTAAAATTCCACCTAAAAGTGATATGAAGCTGATCTGTAACTCTATTATTGGATGGTGCTGAATTTATTAGAAGAACTAGCTAGGCTTTGATCCAAACAGCCAAGCAAATATGAATGGAATTTCCAGAAAATTGGCAGAAGGATGCAAATAAATGACTACTTCCATCCACTTGTGCTGTGCTAATAATAGAAGCTGGACACTTCAGGATGAACAGCTGGTGGTAGTCATTTTCTAGTCAGAAGAGGCTGACTTTAGAGCACAGCTCAGTTGGAGTTATACATAACTGTAAGCTTGCCTTTCCCTGATATTAAAGGCGATTATCAGCCCTGCTTCAAAGAGCAAAGGAGCAGTTTAGTGTGAAATTACCACAGAGGACCTGACGGCAGCAGTCAGTCCCCTCTGACGTTTACTGGCACCTAACCTGACTCACCTTGACCACCTGCTCATAGGCTGCATGAAGCCAATAAAAGGTCTTACACAGTCATTACGAGTCCTGTTCGTAATGCAGATCAAGGCAAAGGAAATACAAACACTGACCACTGTGGGGCTCTGGCTTTTCTCTATGCATCAAAACTCATGACGTGCTGGGCGTCACGAATTGTTGACTGAATGTGGGTGTGCAGAGAGCGGAGTAAGAGGCTGACCACACATTTCCACGTGGTCTGTTATCTATAACAGGAACGCTGACGGCTGGTTTTTGGCCCACAATTATCTTCAATATTTGTGCATGTGTACTTTTATTTATTTTTTTTTAGCACAGATCCAGTTTTATAAATCAGACCCTAAGAAGTTTTCATCTGCAAACATTGTTGATCTGCTTTGTATCTGTAACATCTGGATTTCCACAAATTAAAAAAGAAAAATACACATCTCAACATTACTACAGCCTAAAGCAGTGTGAGCTCATCACATGGAAAACCAAATGGCCTAACATTTTTATTTTAGTATATCACACTATAACTATCAGTTGGGGACTTGATTGTTGGGTTTTTTCACACCACACATTTTGATTTCATTTGAAGAACAAACATGTGTTACTAATAATATCAATGATGTCTCTGTTTGAGTCAAGGGTCCTGGTTAAATCATGACAGTGACCCAGCATGCATCACACTGAAACCACTGCATCTAAATAATGAATGAACTTCATCATCTACAGAAAAGAAAACATCTCATTTAACATGTTATCTAGCTGAAACATACAGCACATTTATTATATTCATAACATGAGAGTGTTTTTCTTTTTAAATGAGACTTACCTTTGCCTCTGTCCCACTCTCTGACATGAGGAACTCCTGGTTTGGTGTCTCTCCTCTCCTGGATCTCCACTTCCACCTTCTTCAGTATGCTGACCTCTGGGCACTCCTCTGGTTGAGGGAAGGTCCCTGTTGTTTCAAATTCCTCTTCCTCTCCTGAAACAAAGAATTCATAACAGTCCCTCAGTAACATTCATGTGATCATTGAACTGAAGCCTGCAAATAAATTTTATACACAAACAGTCGTGCAGATCCTAACCTTCATTCTCCTCTTCTTTCTCCTCTTCCTCTGTACCATCCAACTTGGCCTTCTTCATCTTCCTCTGCTTTACCTTGGCCAGTCGAGCCTGCAGGATGGCCTGCCTCCTCTCCTTCAGTCGTTCTCTCTTTGTGCGCTGATCTGTAGTCTGCAGGACAGAACAGGTGGAATAAAACACTTACAAGATTATAAAGTAATAACTGATTACTGATGGATCTAATTCAAATGACACTCGCAATCTAAATATTTTTATTACATTATACATTTTCCGTGTTTCCGTAATTATATCTTTCCTAATTCTGATAATATTTTTATAGCAGGGTCGCATCAATGTCAGACATGCCAGCAGCATCAACAAACTAATCTGTAAGGTTGGAGCAGTCACTGGCCAGAATCTGGAGGGGTTGTCAGTGAAGGACAAGAGGTCATTGAACAAACTGCTCTCCCATCATGGACAACCCATTATGCCCACTCCACACTACAGAGACAGCAGAGCTCCTTCTCCCTCAGACTGATTCGGCCCAGCTGCCATAAAGAAAGCTTCAGGAAGTCATTCCTGCCGTTTTCTGTAAAACTCTACAACAGCTCTCCTTTTTGAAGCAGGTGCACACACCTATCAGGACATAAACCTCCACACACATTTCTGTATCAACTCTTCTTGCTGCAGTTTCTCAGCTTTATAGTCTATATTATTTATTAATGCCATTTCCAATACCATTTGATGGAAGTCTCTTTCGCACAATGTCTGCTTTATTATTATTTACTTTCTTATTATTTTATCACACAGCCTTCAATATGGGCCTGTGGTGCTTTTAACAATATTTTTTTAATTATGCTATTTTTTATTCTTATTCTTTATGCTGCTGCTGTAACACAGTCTAGAATAGACTATCTATATGTCTCTCTCGCTCTATCTGAAACCATAGCACTGTCCTGGTTTGGCATTTACATCTGTTTAATACCTTACCTGGTCTCTGAGCATGTCCAGAGTTTCTCTCTGTTTTTGCCGCTGCCCCTGATCCTGAGAGAATGCGTAGTACCCCACACCAAGGTCCCGAGCCTCTGAGATAAGAACAACAACAATAAGACAACAGTTGCAAACCTGCAAAGCAACCTTCTACTACACTTCTTTTTTAAAGTGTAGTGTAGCATAAAAAAAGACTTTATTTTCAGTCGATTATTTCTTTCGGTATTTATTATTTGGTAAAACAAATGCAGTACCAATTAAGCAAAACCCACAAAGATCTAACTTCAAACTCTCAAAATCAACATTAACTCTGCAGCCAACTATCAGGAAACATGACACAGGCTCAATCCTAATCCGCATCCACAAACACTTTACTGTGACACTAACCCTGTTGTCTGATATCCTCATAGTGAATCGGTCCAACAGGCCTTTTCATTGCCTCCTCCTCCTCTCTCTCCCACTCCTGCCTCTGCAGCTCTCGTCGCATGTCTTCTGAGAGTAAAGTCTTGTCTAATGAAGCTTTTCTACAGGGACCAGGCATATGCAAAAGAGTCAGAGTTTCCAAT
>VURO01049754.1:0-13880 GCA_015108175.1 Pelvicachromis taeniatus | reverse complement strand
AATCTTTTTTAAAAATTACAATAAATTAATAATAATAAATAATCACCCTTTCCCTTGAAGGTCTTGGTCCATTTTCTTAAAGTCTGGCAGGTCTTTTTTCATGCATCGCCGAGATCGTCCTAAAGCATCCACAAAGTCCACCCTGAGGAGAGAGAAAAAAACAGCTGTTTATAAATATATATATATATATATATATATTATGACAAATAATACATGCCAATGTGTTTATCTGTAATGCCAAAAAGGTATTTAACCCCTAATGGTCGTTTTCTCCCTTGGAAGTGGTCTAGTGTGCTAGTTGCCTTTTTTCCAGGCTTTCTAGACAGCTAGAAAACCACAGAATCATTGTTTGTTAACTTTCCAGGATTGCATTTCGGAAAGTAGTTTACAAACATGTGATGCACGTGCTGCAAATGGGGCTGTGGGAATGGCAAACAATGCAGCGAAAGCTACTCACACACTTTAAAGTCACCCACCATACACTATATTGCCAAGTATTCACTCAACCATCCAAATCATTGAATTCAGGTGTTCCAATCACTTCCATGGCCACAGGTGTATAAAATCGAGCACCTCAGCATACAGACTGCTTCTACAAACATTTGTGAAAGAATGCGTCGCTCTCAGGATCTCCTTACCACCTGTGCAACAGGTTCAACCGTGAAATTTACTTGCTACTAAATAGTCAACGTTCAACTGTTAACTATTATTATAACAGAGTGGAAATGATTGGGAACAGCAGCAGCCATGAAGGGGTGGACCATGTAAATTCACAGAGCAGGGTCAGCGGATGCTGAGGCGCATAGTGGGCAGAGGTCGCCGACTTTCCACAGAGTCAATCGCTAAAGACCTCCAAACTTCATGCGGACTTCATATTAGCTCAATAACAGTGTGTAGCGAGCCTAATGGAATGAGTTTCTATGGCCGAGCAGCAGCATCCAGGCCTTACGTCACCAAGTGTAATGCAAAGCATGTGATGCAGTGGTGTGAAGCACCCTGCCACCTGATTTTAGAGCAGTGGTTTAGCTTCTTAGTTCCAGTGAAATGAACTCTTTAATGCTTCTGAATACTTAGACATTTTTGACAATTTCATTATTTCAACATTGTGGAAACAGTTTGGGGTCGGCCCCATCCTGTTCCAACATGACTGAGCACCAGTGCACAAAGCAAGGTCCATAAACACATGGATGAGCAGTGGAAGAATTTGACTGGCCTGAACAGAATCCTGACCTCTGTTGAATTAGAGTGCTGAATACAAGCCAGGTCTTCTTGTCAAACATTACTGTGTGACCTCAGAAATGTACTTCTGAAAGAATGGTCCAAAATTCCCATAAACTTACTCCTAGACCTGAGGAAAGCCTTCCTAAAAGAGATGAGGTGTTATAGCTGCCAAGTGTGGGCCAGTAGCAACTTAAACCCTATAGATTAAGAATTGAATGTCATTCAAGACAGACAAGCGAATATTTTTGGCAATATTTGCTAATATTAGCAAATACTGGAAAATATATAAGCCAAAAACTGATATATTTATGTGGTGCCGGGTCGGCACAAGTTGAATGTTGCTGAATGTAATCAATGTGACGTTACCATTCTTCGTCCGGGTTCTCAGGAGGAGGGACGGGTGATGAGCTGAGTCGTTCCTCATCCTCTTTCTCCTTCTGGGCAAGTGTTTCTCTCTTTTTGTCAATAATCTTCTGGGTGAAGTCAACAAGAAACAGCCCTTCTGTCTCTTCATCTGATGCGTTACACAACAAGGTAAATACAAAGTACACTTTGACACTGTTGTAGCAGACATAAGGCACAAACAGTTCACCAACCTGGAAAGTCTCCTTTGGTCATCTGTTCGTAGAGTCTCGCCTTCTCCTCCAACTTACGCCTGTTGTGAGAGTAAAAATGAGGCACGAGAAGCTTTGGTCTCTCACCTGTTACACAGAAAAACTTCAGCAGTACTGAACTCACCTTGCTGTATCGAGGCTGCTCCGCTCCTCTTCCAGCTGCTCTGCATCTTTAGCAGCTCTTGCTGAAACGCCAGTATTCTGTTTACTCCAGATGTTGGGCTTCTAAAGAGGAACATGTGGAGAAGAAAATTAGAAACATGAGTCAATCATTGCACACTAAGATAAAAAAAAAGTCTTCTGAAATCACTCGTGTTGTACCTTATCTTTTGCTTTTGCTTTGAATCCTGCTCCCGAAGTTTCTTGTCCAAGTTTCTCCCGTTTGAACTGCTCCTGTTTCCTGTACAGCTCAGCTTTAAGGTCCACTAGCTGCACGAAACAAAACCGAAATGTAAGATGTTGCTGTTTATTCTCTAAAGAAAAAAGCACACGTTATAAATTTCTTCTAAATACAGTCCATGCTCGTTGAATGTGCTGCTAGCAACCCTGACCGTAAGTTAGCTATGTTTATCCGTATAATTAAGCTTAAGCATTTGCAGTTGCTGTCAAATAAATATTTGAAGAGCTGCCTGTACATTCAACTCACCGATGAAGCAGTCACGTCTAAAGGTTTCTTCTTTTTATCCATTTTTTCCCCTACACCTTCAATTTTGGTGCTGTTAGCAGTCCGATTTCTTCGTTGGTGTTTCTGTTGCTACCAAACTGTCGCTTTACAGCCAACTAGTGGCGTCTCTCCTACACTGCACTCATTTCCGCTTCAAACATTCAGTCTTGCTTTCTTTTTTTGTTGAAAAGTAACAATAAACTGAGCTGACTTTTGTCTAGTCTAAAAAAGGAAAACAGATTTTACGAGGAAGAAAAAAGTCGTGTTTTTTTTTCTTTATTGGAGATCATGTGCACTTATGTGTGAGAGAAAATGAATTAATTATAACATGGCTATTGGCATTAATCCAACATTTAAAATCCAACACAGTTTCAATATCTATAAGAGGACCAATGTGTCTGCACCTTTGTGGGTTAGAAGCTTTTCAGATAAACTTACCATTTCCTCAATGAAAATTAAACACCGAATACATCCCAAAATTGTTCTTTTCAATTTAAATTGAGAGTTTTCATCAAAAGATGGGTACAGTGTGTTCATAAAGGGATGGACATGGTCAGCAACAATACTCGGGTAAGCTGTGGAATTTAAAGGATGCTCAGATGGTATTGAGGAGGAAAAGCATACCCCAAAAATGTCCCTTAAACATTCGACAGCAGACTGATCTGCTGTTATGAGACAGGATGGATACATGCTTTTATACTGTTTATTGTTTATTTCCTGAACATCTTGATGTCACAGCTTCATTTTCCTATTCTGAGATACACAGTGTGGTCTTCTGCTGCTGTAGCCCATCTGCTTGAAAATTCAACGTGCTGCAAATTCAGAGTTGTTCTTCTGCACACATTGGCTATAACAAGGGATTTAATTACTGCTTGACAACCAGTCAATGAATATTTTCTCTTTTTTCTGACCATTCTCTGTAAACCCTAGAGATGGTTGTGAAATACTCAGACCAGGCCATCTGGCGCCAATAAGCATGCCACACTTAAATCACCTTTCTTCCTCATTCTGATCTTCCATTTGAAATTCAGCAGGCCGCCTTGATCATGTTTACATGGCGAAATGTATTGAGTTGAGGCTCATTAGATAACTGTGCTGAGTAATTGGACACGTGTACCTAACCAAGTATGGAGCAACAATATGGTAGGTTTGATGCCTCATATTAAATACAGATTACTTTCCTAGATCAAAGAAATGTAACTGCACTTCTTGTAGTAGTTCATCCATCTGTCTGACCTATGTGAGTTATTTTTTTTAACTGTCCTTCATACTGTGTCTTATGCATGATGCTCGAGGCTTCATGCGTCAATCAGTAGGCTGTTGATTTAAAAACTAAAAACCATTTTTGAACAATCACAGTTACATAGAACACAAACATGTGAATGAAAATCCTTGTAAATGAAATGCCACATGGCTGTGTCAATACCCGCTCCAGTTACTTAGGTTTATTTGTTTATTTCAGAGATATTAAAGGATCATTCATTCCAGCTGCACATTGATGTAGTGATAACACTATGCTGATATAAATTTAGCGCCCTTTCTAATCAAACATTAGATTATTGCTAACTTTACTAAAGCTCTTGCCAGTGCTGCTGTAGAAGTCTGTGACTGCAATACTATTCTGTCTGTAGCCCACTGATAAGATGTCCATCAGACCTCATATCAGATCACAACACAGAAATGCCCACTTTGGTATCAGATTAAACATTTGAACAGTCTTATGTTACCAAGATATGATCACACAAGATCCTGTTACTGTTGTGTTCAGTTCTTTTTTAAACCAGCATGAAGGAGGATGAAAGGTATATAATGGTATGAAGACGGTCTCGGAAAACAAAAAGTTAGATCCATATCAGACTCCGATGAAAAGCATCAGAGCTGATTTTTAATTGACAACATCATCACAGTGTGTGCAGCAGATCCAGCAGTGGAGACGTTTTTATTCCACCATGCTCCTGAAAAGAAACACATGCCTGTTGGCTTTTCTCATGTGTTTCTTGACCTTGTGGTGCAAATCGACCAGTGCAGGCTCCAGCTTCCTCAGCCCATCACAGAAACCTCAGGTGAGATATTTTCTGTACTAATTTATATATTTTTTTTTAATTTAAACTACATTTTTAATTTATGAAAAGGTCACTCACTTTTGAAGGGGTTTTTAACGCGTGTAATAAATATTTCATGCCTTATATTTTTGGTTTTCAGCCTTTGAGTTTAAACTTATTATCACCCATCATAACCACTAAAGCTTTAAGATGGACTAAAGATTAAAACTCTACTGGCTGCTTGGACTGTGAGCTCACCAACCAACCAGTGAAACTATTCTATTCTTCTACTCCTAATAATTTCAGAACATTGATGACATGTCATTTTTAAATCACAGAACAAAGTGAAGTCCTCCAGAATCGGTCGCCAAACCATGGCGGAGCCAAAGCAAACCACTGAGGACAAAACCATCACAGTGAGTTGGGAAAAATACAAAACAAATACAGCCCACCACCCAGCAGTCAATCCTGCAACTTTATGTTTTGTTCTCTTCTGACCAGCTAAGTGCTCCCTTTGAAATCGGCATCACTTTAAGAGCGGAAGACTTGGCGGACTATATTGTAGAGCTGCAGGAGATCGTGCAGCGCTTGCTCTGAAACACAGAAACAGCAGGTTGTCCTTTCTTTCTGGTTTATACATTTTAAAAAAGTAATTCCATTTAAATATTACAATATATATATTTTCTTTTTCCCCAGAGAGACCATCTCCTCGTTGAAGATCAGAGACTGTGTCAGTGTTTTTCCATAATCAGCTTTAGTTATCTAAGTTATTAGACTGTGGTTAAATAAGATGAAATAAGATGATAAATGAATGATGCCTAAAACATTAAAATGCTTACCATGTGATTGCTGTGTGTAAAATGGAACACATCAATCAGCCAAATACCATTTCCTGGAAATTTCAGCCTCTTCAGATTGTGTTCATAATGAAGGGGTTGGTTCAGCCGTCATTATGAATTTCACAGCGTGCAGCTGTAGGAAAAATGGCTGCCAAACATCTAACTCACACTCTGACATTTTACATTCATTATTAAAATTCCCGTGTCAGCAGAGAAATACGATCTAATGTTAGTCAACCTGTATAAAATGATACCCAGTATACACCAGTGCAGCACACACTGTACCATCTCTCTTCACAGATTCTGGTATGCCTTATACAATAAAGCATCAATCAACCTTTTGTCTCTCTGTATTATATTTAATGAGTCTTTAAATCAGAAGGTCTGTGATGCAGCAGCTCACCCGGTTCATGACTCACAGGTTACTTGATGGGTGGATAACAAAGTTTTCTTGGTGTTAATTAGCTGCACTGCAAAAACTAAACATTTGAAATCCACTGAGAAATCAAGGAGGCCCACAAACAGTCGTCCATCCATTTTCTGTCACCCATCCTGGGCTGTGCTGGCCATGGGGGGGCAGCAGCTTAAGCAGAGAAGCTCAGACTTCTCCCCAGCTCATCTGGAAGAACACCAAGATGTTCCCAGGCCAGGCGAGAAATATAATCGATCCAGTGAGCCCTAGGCCTACCTCAGGGCTTCCTCCCAGCAGGACATGCCCAGAACACCTCAGCCAGGAGGTATCATAACAAATTAAGGTATCTCAGCCGGCTCCTTCAGATGTGGAGGAACAGCAGGTCTGCTCTGAGCCACTCCCAACAGTCTGAACTTCTTACCCTACCTGTAAGGGTGAGAAGTCAAAGAATCATATCCTGTACAAATGAATCACAGAGTATTATGACGATGGTGAAAAGCATGATGAAACACTGATGGTAGCATAATGGCGATAGGAAAGTCAACCAACGGGACCGCTCCGTCTACAAAAATGAGCAATAAGATAATGATCACTTTGTAATAGGAGACAAAGGTTTTCCACGTGTGGCAAAGCCATATTTCCAACTACCAATCATTTAGTATTCCATGATGGCAAAATTTATTAATAAGAATGTTTCGTTATGGCTAAATAACCTAAACTGAATATTGTTGAATACATCAGGGAGGAGAAAATGTAAGCCTTGTGCATGAAAGTTATGCTTGATCTTGAGTATGATTTGGGTGAAGACCCATTAGGTGACCACTGTGTGCCAGTTTGATTAAATTCTGATCCTGATAATATAAGAGGAGCAGTGATTTTCTCAGTTGTGGACGGATCACGAATGCCTCACTACGTCAGCTTTGGTTGTATGAGCGGAAAATATTAAATAGAAACAGACACTTAGGATGCAAACACTTGAATAAAGACTTAACTGTGACCTTCTAAACTACAATCAAAAGTCTAAATATTTTACAAAACACAAAATTACCAAGTTTAAAAAAAAAATAAAAAAAATTAGAAGGAGGATGCTGAAGAACATCTTGTCCAAACCTCAGTAGCAGTTTGCGCTGACCTTCATTTTTAAAGGCTCTAAAATAAGAAATGTGCTAAAAAACTGGCAGGATGGAGCACGTATCCGTTCACCCTTGATACGGTCTCCTCATTTCACACACACACACACACACACACTAACGCAGATAATGGTTTTCAAGATTAAAAAAAAAGAAAAAAAAAAAGCACTCAGATAAATGTGTGTGACGAGCAGGGCGTCATTAAAGTGGAGTAATGGACCGCTCTCGCAGCCCCCCCCTTTCCTGAACGCAGCATCGGCTTTGTTCAGCGTACACGTTTGCTCCACTGTAAAAGACGATCCTTTGCCGTCTGTGTGCGCTCCTCCATCAGCACACTGATGACTAATTTAACAAAACATGTCTCAGAGAAAAAGCGAAGCACTATTACAGACTTTTAATGAATCTCCACTGCATCACATTATGGCAGGCAAACATCCAGACAAACCAAACAAGCGAGCAATGTAAAACTACAGAAGAACAGCAAAACCCACAAAAACTACTTAGAAATTAATCTGTAATAACAATGACATAAAAAAAAAATATTCAGATAAACAATTATACACTTGAATCTCAGTTAAACAAGATATATTTTCATTCCAGTCAGGCTCGTCTCCTTTTTCTCTTTCAGGTTGTTTAAAATGAGATTTCTTCTCCACACCGCAACATCCGAATGTGGAGAATTGACAAATATAAAACAAAAACAGGGAACGTCTCTCTTCTTTCTTGTAAGTGTGTAGCATTTTCTCTGAAGGTCATATACCATACAGCTGTGCGGTGTTGTTTCGGATGGTGCCGAGGACAGTGGACATGTCTTCCCCCTTCAGAAGGCTCAGCTCCCGCAGAGTATGGATGCCCATTCCAGGATGGGAAAACTGGCAGACACCTTTCCCAACCTGTTTAAGAGAATAACATTCAAAAAGGTCAACATGGAGACTATTTATTAGTATTTAGGATTTACTAACAGACTGTTGTTAACACAAATATCTAATTAGCCAATGACATGGCACTAATTCAATGCAGGCAAGTGGTCAAGGAGATGCAGTGAAATTCAAACGGAGCATGTAAATCTGTAAGAAAGGCGGTTTAAGTGACTTTAAATGTGGCATCGTTGTTGGTGCCAGACAGGCTGACGTTTCAGAAGCTAGAGATCTGCTGGGATTTTAACCACACAACCATCTGTAGGTTTTACAGAAAATAGATGGCCAGACTGCTTCAAACAGACAGGACAGTCAAATAACTACGTGTGACAGCCAAAGATATGAAGAAGAATATTTTTGAGTGTACAACACAACCTACAATTCCTTTAAGACCACAGTGTGTCCAACTTCTGTTGGCTGCTTGCAAAATGGTAACGCACTGTTTAACAAAGCTCAGATCATCTCAGACTGGTTTCTAGAACCTGACAATGGGTTTACTGTACTCAAACGGTCTCCAGTCACCAGATCTCAGTCAAATAGAGCAATAGAAACTCAAGACATGAAGAAGAGCATCTCTAAACACACATCATGTTAAAATTTGAAGCAGATGAGCTACAGCAGCAGAAGACCACACCAGGTGTTACTCCTGTCAGCTAAGAAGAGGAAACTGAGGCAACAATTCATACATGCTCACTAAAATTGGACTATAGAAGATTGGAAAAACGTTGCCTGGTTAGAAGAGTCTTGATTCCTGTTGTGACATAGTATTTGGCATAAAACATGAAAGCATGGTTCCATCCTGCCTGGTATCAACGGTTCTGGCTGCTGGTGGTGATGTAACAGTGTGGGGGATATTTCTTGGCGTACTTTGGGCTCCTTGGTACCAGCTAAGCATCATTTAGACACCACAGCCTACCTGAACCTGGACTCTCTCTGTATTGTTGTTGAGTCTTTACCTTGCAATATCAACTGCCTTGAGGAAACTGTTGCTGTGATTTGTCACCATATAAACAAAACTGAACTGACTCCATGAACACAAACATGAATTTCCTGTACTCCAGCATCACCACATCTCAATCCAATGGAGCACCTTTGGGATGTGGTGGAACAGGAAACTCGGATTATGGATGGGCATAATAATGTGATGCTATCATGTCAACATGGACCAAACTCTCTGAGAAATGACCACCTTGTTGAGGCTGTGTCACAAAAAATTAAAGATCCTCTGAAGGCAAAAGCAGGCTTAACCGGTACTAGCATGATTTACCTAATAAAGTGTATGACACATATCTAGTTTGTTCAATAACACATTTCTAATATTTTGCAATTAACAAATTGCAGAAACCTGTTCTTTCATTAATGACACAAAATGTGTGTTTTGGATTTCCCGAACCTCTGTCACACATACCTGTCTTGGCAGGAAATATGGCGCGTCTGTCTCCAACACAATGCGATTCAGAGGGATCTGGGAAACGGCATTTCGGACCTCGGTGGCCCTTGAGTAGGTGATTAGGGCTGTGAATCCCACATACAAATTGGGGAATTCTGCCAGGAAGGGCTCAATCACTGGATAACTGTTTGTAAAACAGTGCCTGGAAAGCACAATGTAATTAAAATTCAGATTAAATGCACTAAGATTCAAACTCAAAAGGTCTTTAGAGTTTAAAAATCCTCAGGTGTCAGTTGTAACTAATGTGGAAATGAGCAGAATAGCTGTTATGTTTCGGACATAATAAATAAAATTCATTTTATGACAGTTTTCTGTTCTTCTTCACCACCATCGGAACATGACAACTATTGAGACGATTACAAAAAGGTTAGTCAAAAATAAAGGGCAACCACTCATCTTATTTCTCTGAACTGAAATATTTTAATGTCTTACAAAAAGCATAATTAAATGAATTTTAAGAACAATCTATAAAAAGAAAAACACACCTGTGAATTTTGTACTCCCTGGGAACGCACTTCTTCATGATTGTCAGCAGGTCGTCATCTGCATCCCTGCAGTGGATCACCAGGGGTTTCTGCATGGCCACGGCCAAACGCAGCTGCCGCTCAAACACCTTCACTCAGAAGCACAGAAACAAAATAAGGACCACGACGCTCTTTTTTTTTTTTCAATATCCAGGCATACGATGCTGAAGAAAAGTCTCAAATTAGAAAATCCATTTCAGATTTTAACTTACCGCTTTTTGTGTTGAGGTGTCTGTAGAGTTTTTGTAGGAGTAGTCTAGGCCCATCTCACCAAAGGCCACGGCTTTTGGATGCCTCATCGCCATCAGTATATTGTGCTCTTGAATACTTGAGTAGTTTTTGGCAAAATGTGGGTGGCACCCAAATGCCCCCCATACCATGTCTTCAGCCAGCAGACCTTCCCACAGCGCCTCTTTCACCATGATAGCTGGGTTGCAGAAGTTTGTAATACAGCCTTGGAACTGTCCAGTAAAGCTGCTCTGGTACAGCCTTCGAAAGCTGCTGAACGTCCCGCAGAAGCCAAGTTTTCCATAGAGCATGTCTAGATGGCAATGCGTGTCTATGAAGCCAGCTTCACTGCTCCAGCTGGTCCATAAAGGTTCAGCCCCCAAGGACAGTCTTCTAGGAGTCCAAGCATGAGATAAGGAGTAACCAGGGTAACGCATGAGGGAAACACCGTCCGACTGTCTGCGTGAGGCTGTGGGGTCAAAGCACAGCTTTGACGCTCCCATATTTGAGCGTCGGGGCAGAGCAAAGGGATCCGATGAACGGCCCCTAACAATGGACGAGCAAATATTGTCAGCCTCAACTGCGGATGAATTTAAAACGCTCACTTTGGGCTGCTTCAATGAGACAAAAACTTGCCTCTGTGGTGACAAGAAAGGGACCTCCATGTCTTTAGCAGCTGCATGGAGGGACCCAGTGGTTTCATTAGAGGGTATAAATGTAAAAGTGGGTGTTACACCTCCCTCAGTATCGACTAAAGTTTGAGGTTGATCACGGCTCTGGTCAGATGAGAAACAAGATGAAGAATCTGGTATGTACTCTAGCTCAGGGAGGGCGGAGTCATGGTCCTCAGCTTCCAGTTCATCGTCTGGAGGAAATGGCCTGTCTTGAAAGGTCGTCTCAGAGTCCTCACTAACAAACATCCTGGGCAAATCCTCTCCTTCAACCACAAAACGCTGAAAAACAAAATCTCGATTCAGCGCCATGATAATTTTACAGCCGATACATTTAAAAACATTTTTAAAAACTGAAGTTGCTTTAGAATTCAAAAGAAACAAAATACGACAAAAGTAATAACAACCGTTGCGCAACTAAAACACTATAACAAGAAGAAATGGTATATTACTTAGCTGCAATTGCTTACCCTTCCATCTCTCTTTAGCTCTGAAGAATCACCTTTGATGTCTGAGTCTTCCAACACCTGAAGGGTGGGCCATTGATCTCCTTTGCTGGTGCCGCCGTCCTCAGGTGCACCGTCATTCTGGCTCCAGGAGGTGTTAATATCCACAACGGCTCTCTCAAGGTAGGCTGGACAGGGAAGTTCAGTCTGCAGAGGTGAAGACAAGCTATCCGAGTCAGTTCTGATGATATTAGTAGTGCTGCACATTGTTTTTGTGTTTCCAAGGGCTGCCATCAGTGCCTTCCTGCAGATAGCCTTTAATCCCTCCTCAGGTGTCCTCTGTTTCTTCTTCAAGATGAAAGAGTGGGATGGAGGTGGAGAATCTTGCTGGTTATTTCTGGACTCCAGCTGTACGGCTGAGGTCTGTGTGCCAAATTAACCACAAACAGATAATGTATTCACTGGAACCAAATAACTTGTGAGACACAAGCTAAATTTAAAAAAAAAAAAAATCAATATAACATTATAATCCAATGGCAAAGGTTTACCTTCAAAGTTTTAAATGTTTCACTGTTTTTCCTGGAAAGCTTTCGCAGCTTAAGTTTGCCTAAAGAGGGTAGACTTTCAGAGAGCACCTCTGCTTTTCTCTTGGGAGTATCCAGACTCAATGCTCCAAGCTGTGCAGATCCTGGAGAACCACTGCAGGACAAAGTTTCTGAATCTTCATTTTGCGTTATATTCCGGCAAGGCGGTGTGACTGAGCCAGTGTTTCCACCCTGATGATGTGTTGGTGAAGTGACTGCAGTTCGGAGCCAGCTGAAGGCCACCTTCTTTCTTCTGCTGTTCATGTTTAAGATTCTAATCCAAAACACAGAAAAGTAATGAACACACCTGCTTGTTTTATCACTGTTGCCATGTTCTTCCTGGCAGTTCAGAACAATTACACCACATTCAGCAGTGGAGCTTCTGCACTGAATGTCATGCAAGTCTTTTTATACTCTTAATTGACTTAATGAAGCTCTGGTGTTGTGGTGAAAACCTTTTTTTTGTCTACATATAAAAATCTGATCAGCAATTAAAAAGGAGATAGATAAAGAACTGGTCCTGTAAGCACAATCATTAATGGCAGTAAAAACTTGTCAATATGAATCCCTAAGGACTGATATTTCCCTACTGGAACCACAACTCTGAGTGGAAATATGCACCACTAACCTCAAACAGGCTCAAAGGAAGGGGGGTCTTACTTTACCATCTGACCTTAAAATAACCCTTGTCTTTCACACTGAGATCACGTAAATACTAACCCTAGCGTGAATCATATAGGATTATCACCTCCCTACACAAATCAATACACATCAACCCCAATACTGCAGCCAAAATTACACCGAATATATATCTAAATACAAATGTATGTTTACAAAGAATCCGCTTAGCTTTTTTCCCCCCAAAGCATTAACAAAATAATCTGAGTTTGAGTATCTCCATCTCAAAGTTGTGCAGAATGAATAGCCATTAATCGATTCATGGGTCTGTTATATTTGTTTGTAAGTGCAGCGCTGGGCTCCGCTGGTTGCACCTGGAGGAAATTTTAGGTGATGAAATTATTAACGGGATTAACAGTAAAACACAGCTTTAAAAACCTAGATATATACAGTAGTTTTGTGTATTTTTTGTAAAGCTGTGGGACTAAATTAACCGTGTGAAAGGACTCCGCAGGAAAAAAGGCGCCTTGAGGGTCAAACTTTGGCAATAAATGTAAGCTAGCTAGCAGCTTGACTGCCACAAAAACAGTCGCTAATGTTTGCCAACAATAATCATTTGTTCACCTCAGAATGTTCTAGTTACTATCCAACTAGTTAAAGCAACATCACTATAATTACTTTAGATTTAAAGCTGCTTGTTTTAACTGTCTGATGTTGAGGAGCTGTTACCTTGTATGTCTCCGCGGTGGAAACGTCAATTAAAGCGTCAAACGGCAGCTTAAACAGCTTAAACATAGACCGGTTTGTAAACAAAAGTACTGAAACGTTTCACTGTATTCACTTATTACTAATGGATTAAGTTGAACATTGAAAGGTTTGTTATAAAATTAACCGCTAGGTGGCGATAAGAGCGCGCTTTTGCCACACGATCGCGTTAGATCTCGCGAGAATTGTTTACACCGGATAAAGCAGCAAAATGAGCAAATTACGTTTCTCTATACTTTGCTTGCAATGAACCAGCTTTTTTTGTTTACGTCAATCATTATTTAAACTAGTCTTGAGCAGTAGTGCAGTCTTTGTACCTCACCATTTTCCGACAAATATTTGTTCTCTTTGTGAAACTTCTAGGCTTGATGTTTTGCTTCTGCTACTGAAGAAAATACCCTATAAGTCTAACTTTCAGAGCTTTATCTCAAACTTTGGTACAGGGCATCGAGAAAACATCTAGGAAATAACTCAAAAATGACTTGTGAGTTTGCGTTATAGCCAAAATTTCAGATAATTTTGAGCCTTTTTTGTGTTCTGTTTTTGTTTTTTTATCAGTAGCAGAAAGAAGCTTCCATGTATGATCTATGAATTATTCATAGATCATACATGAATAATTAAAAACAACATGCCTTCAGGAATTTGTAGGCGAGTGTTGTCCTGCACCAAACGTTCACTTTCCCACAATAAAGGGACAAAATTAGGGCAAACCAAGGTTTATTTTTGTGAAACAATTAATTTAACATTCATTGTTT
>VURO01049751.1:0-10844 GCA_015108175.1 Pelvicachromis taeniatus | reverse complement strand
TGAACCTCTTCAAAATCAGCCAATTCTTAGAACATTTTCTGATCCAAACATTTTTCTTATCCAAAGTTTGAACATATTTAATAAGTGCAGTAAAATGTTTTACTTCATACATCAAATAATCTTTGGAATATAGTCTGAGGCGGGGCGTGGTCTGCGGTGGCGCTGCAGGGGAGGCGGACGCAACTGAGCGGCATCTGCAATCACGCTTCCCCACATAAAGTGGGTCCTGTTGTTATGTTGTTGTTGTTGTTGGTGTGTATGTTCACAGATGACTGGAAAGCCGCAGCCGCGTGTTGCAACAGCAACTGAGTGGTAATAAAATATGCTGAAAAGCATAAATGTCATCATGTCTGCCGTGGTTCATTTACATAGTCTTTTTTTTTCAATTTTAATTTTAAAAAAATGTTTTTTTTATATTTTAATTAACAGCTTTTTTTGTGTCTGTCCCAAATTACAGATCCTGATTCATGTTGATGGTTAGAAAGACCAGTGAATATTTCAGGCGCTTGGCTTTAATACTTAAAAATATTCATGTTCAAACATGATCTAACATCACATACTAATACAGATTTGTATATTTGGTTGCCAAGACGACCAAAGAAAAAGGACACACACATTCAAGCAAGTGTGATGGTGGAACAAAATTAATTAGCAAAAACATTAAGAGTGCGTTGATGGTGAGATCAACCCCCAAAGTACAGAGATGGAGGGGCAGGTCAGGGCACAGATATCCAATCCAGAGAAGAATGAGACAAGGCAGTGGTGACGGGAGAGCTGAGGGATAAGAAAATCAGAATTTCAATTACATGAAAGCAATTGTTTTTTATCTGGAGTGCAAGTTAATGAAACTAATTAGTCTTTGCGGCGTGAACCCTCTGGCACGTCAGATAATCGCCAGAGGCTTAGATAGTGCCAGTCAATTTTTAGCTTAGTGCAGTATGGGGGAAAAACAAACAGGTCCTTATCACCGCAACAGACATTACACCTGGGGTTTCCATCAACTTCAAGACCTCTTTTCACCTTTCCAGGTTACTTATTGGCCATTTATACAAGGTATCCACAACAAAGCATTTCTTTAACTACAAGCCTTTGGGTCTTTAGAAACACTTAGTTAGCATTTCAGTGAGAATTCAGCAAATTAGAATGTGTACCTGGAATAGTATTTAGCAGCACTCGAGGAACCTGGTCTCCCATCTGCTTTACAAAAGCGTATCGAGTTGAAGATTTACTATGCAACACATGCTGACAAACACACACAGACACACATTGCTAACTTAGAATATGTGTGTGAAGAATTTCACCAATAGCTTGAACTACCCAAGAGTGAAAACACCTGCAGTGAGCTTGTTTGTGTGACTCATAGTGTCTGGCAAGACAGTGAATCAGAATCAGACAAAGCTGTAGTGCTGTGAAGGAGACTGAATTCACAGCACACACAAGGATGGACATTTCTGCCTGGGCTTTATCTCAGAATCCTCTCAGATTTTTACTAGACAATTGTCAATTTAACATCTCACAAGGCTGTCTCATGAGCGTTCAGGTGCAGCCCATCAAACAGGTGCTGCATTTGCAGCAGACAGGTCATATTGATGGTGATGCAGAGGCTGCGCACAAGGCTGAAATGTTCCAGGACACAAGCAGGAATCGAAAGTTTAGCAGCAAGGTTGTTGATAATGGCGTTTAGTCATGTAACAGGCCATGAGAGTCGCACAAAGAAAAGAGAGAGCGGTTCACCTCCATAATCAGACAGCATGAGCAGAGGGAGCTGTCCATGGTGCTGAACTCAAAGTGCAACACGCCGAGTGATTGGTGGAGAGCTCTCCTTGGTGCCATCCAGCTATTGGGCACAGGTGCCTTTTCAGAAGCAACATAGCAAAGATTTAGATTATGAAAGCCTTGTGAATAATTAATCTCCTTTGTTTGAATCTATGCCCATCTGAATGGTTAAATATACTTCTAAATATTTTATGTGTAAAGCCAAATTTAAAAAATTGATGCTTCCAGAGAACATGTGCAAAGCTACAAACAGGCAAAAAGAAAGAAAGAATGAAAGAAAGAAGGAAAGAAAGAAAGAGTGAGCGATCCAAGGAGATTTCAAATTTAACTGCAAAGGTCAGAACTTTGTGGAGTTGCTGCGATGGATTGCTCTCCCATTGATCTGACAAAGCATTGCCTTGTGTTTCTTGTTTTAATACCAACCATCGATTGACTGACCTTCATGTGTATAAATGGACACTACCCTTAATGTGGCCAGCTATGGATTATTTGCACTTGTATCTGTTTGTCAAAGCTCTTAGAACTCCTGGCTTGTCAATCAATAGGCTTCAGTCATATTGTGAAGTGCATGAGGGGAACAGCTGTGTTGCTCAAGACCTTTTATACACTAAAAAAATAGGAATTGTTGCAAGTTGTATTTCTTTCTCATCAGGGGTGATGTGGCCAGTGGCAGCGAATTTGTATGTTGGACTTAATACTATTTTTCACATTTATAAAAGATGGATGACAAACCATACAATATGTCGGATTAAATAATGGCAGCCTATTAAAGTTATATGTTTTATATTCATGGCCTTCGGGACTGTTGTTTAAAATGTCCAGTTCTACTTACATTTAGAGAAACTTAAATATTAAATGTAAAAATTAGGGCTTTTTAAAAAGACACTCACAAAAACACAAAAACTTGTAAAGTTAGTGAAGATCTTTGGCTCTCATGCCCAGGCCACAGAAACTCAGAATCTGGAGGGAGACAGTAGTTGGATGGTGAAATACAGAAGCTCCAACTAGGTCAGAACTATTCCTGGTCTCCCACCATATGCTGAAAGGTGCTTCGGTGTACTGGGTGGTGAGAGCGGAAGAATATCAATGTAGCTGCAGATTCATCAGCTGGCACTGTGGGTATAGAAACCTTGGGGTGTTTCCTGCAGTGCAGCCAGTGTCAAACAGCTGGTCAGCCATCCAGCTCTCTAATACTGGGCATAGCAAAAACCCAGTTTGAGAAAAAAAAAAAATCCAACAAGGATCCAGCAGAGACCAGCAGATTTATTCATTCTTTGAAGCTGCCCTTTAACAACAAGGGACTAGCTCAGTCAGAGCTTATCCAAAACGATAACACCAAGGCAAAAGTAACAGAAACATGTACAAAAATCTCCATAATCTGAAAATGGTTTGCACTTTATCTCTGGGATTGATTCATGTTAAAATCTAACATTAACTTAAAACCTTTGCTGCTGCTGCTGCTCCATACAAAACGGATGAAATTGGATGGGACGTGATATGTCTACAAGTCATATTCACTATGATAGCAACAACCTGGTTGCATGCAGAGTACGTAATGTCCTCGGCATCGCTCTTTCACACCTAAAATTGAAAGTCTAAGTCGTTACTTTGGTGTCCCTGAGACACCATTAGTGAGACAATGAATGCAACAATGGCTTATTATTCATGTATAATGTCATATTTACAATTACAGTGTGACAGACCAACATGCCACCCGCATATAAGCTAAACATCCCCATCAAAATAATGATGTGGCCAGGATCTTTAATTAAGACTGCAGTGTCAGGAGGGGATGTCCACAGTAGTCCTCTGACATTTCAGCTCCACTGATATGGAAACCTAGAAGCGCACAGATTCCATTAAGTGTGCAGGACACGTGGCAGCGGAACACGGGGCACCCGTGGGATTCCTTAAGTGCCATTTTCTCGACTTGTCACATCGTCTCTGCAAGTAATGAAATCAGTTTGGCTCTTTTGGTTCTAGCTCGTCGCATATATTGTAGGGTTTCAGCTCGGAAGACAAAAAGAATGCACTTGTTTGATGTGCAGTGAGGGCAGCGACGAGTTCAAAAAAGTTTAAATTCTGATTTAATTGTTGCTTTTGAAGCAAACGGCTTTGATACGATCGGAAATACAGCAGCTGGCTAATTAAAGAGATGTTTCCAGCAGTTCCACCAAAGAGATCGCCTCGTCTCATTCAAAGACTCCTACAAAGTTCAGCACACCTCACTGCGCCTCCATCATTCCTTTTCTCCTACCTCATTAGAGAATGCCCTCCTCACAGCTTGCATTAAAGGTTAAAATTGCTTAATTTAGAAAATATTATATCCTCGCTGTCAGTGTTTCAATATTTTCACCCAACGATATTTTTTTTATGTAGAAGTGCAGTTTCAAATTATCTGAAACATATATGGTTAATGTTCTTAAGTATGATAGTGAGACAGATCATAGTATATAAATAATTATCTTCAGTTGAAACTTTCATCAAAATTGACACCCTTTTCTGAGATTCGAGCGAGGTAAGCAAAAAGCGATGAACACGTATCAACTAAGGCCTTGGAAGACAGTCATAGATGCTTTAATAACGCTGTGCAATGATGCAGCTGAGTGATTTTTACAAACACAATGTTCAGCTTACTAATAACACTGAAGCTACATAAAGGTTTTTGCTAATGCCTACCAGCAAAATGATTCAACCCCAAAGCAAATATTTATTACTTACTTATTATTGTTTTCTCATAAGCGTTGTCAGCCTGTTTTTCATTTGCATAATCCTATAGCGAACCAGTCTTTGGTTTACATGTTGCCACTGCTTTCTGCAAGAATTCACATCTTATGATTGAGGTAACCGCCCAGGAATATCACTTCCTAATCTTCCTAGTATCATTCCTGAAGGCGGACTTGGACAGGCATATCCTTTGGACAGTACAGCAATGATCATCATTCAGTTAGAATGGAGACATCACATTGTCCAGTGTTACAATGAATCCTCGCACCACTGGAAGTAAAACTCCCTACAAGCATATGAACTCATCTGTAATCAGAACTCTCAGGATAGTATTTTAGTGGACTAGTGCTTGCCTTTCTCATGATAGATATATATATTCTAAAACAGCTGTACTCTATAATGGGACAGTCACACAACTGGAGACTGACAGATGACCAAAATTATTGTGAGTGTGTTCAATAAACTTTCAGTGGAATTTCCTTTAAAATGGTTGTTTTGAATTCAGGGACCAGGTCACCAAAAAACGTCCTTTCGGTTGCTGTATTTAACATGACTACCGTATATCTTCCAATAATCACGGGTCTCTTTTAAACGCCGGTTTCTAATAAGCGCCGGGTTTGAAAACATTCACGGAAATAGACGCCGGTCTCCAATAGTAGCCGGGTGACCTTTGACCTGGAAGTCCCTCTGACATGGAGGGACACTACAAGTGCTGCTCCGGGTAGCAGTCCCCCTGTAAGCACTGTTAGCACGCAACGAGCAGACCAAGTCCAAGCTTAAGCAGATGAGGACGGATACTGAGTGAGGAGCTGCGTCGCAGTCTGCTCCCCGTCCATCTCTCTTGATGTGCAGGATCCTCAGGCTTTTATAATAACTCTGGGCATCCAATCCACCAATCGTTGCTTCTGGGAGTGTCGAGGGAGCCCCCGGCAGCCACTGGAGTGCGCGGGCTGGCACAGTTCATTTGCATAATCAAGGGCTGTCGTAGATTGCCAAGCAACCAATCCTCTTTGAGTCCCAGCACACCTGGATTTGCATGCACAAGAAAACACTCCCTCTCCCGCAATGCACTGGGCTACCACAGACAAGGAGACACTCAGGAGCAAAGGAGGAGCACAATTGGGAACTGCATTATTTGTGAACTGTTGGAATACGTTTTGGAGCACTGTAAGTAAACACACTGTCTTTTCACCTCAGTCTAAAAACCGCGCCTGGGTCCTCTTTCCCTCTCACTTCCACGACAATTCCAAGAAGGGAATAAGAGCCGGTCTCCAATAACCGTCAGTCTCTTTTAAACGCCAGGTCGGCCGAATAATTTTTTGAATAAATGCCAGGGCTACAATTGGAAGATATACGGTAAGTTAAAGCCAGTCTACTATGAGTCTGCAACTCAATGGGCTCAAGTTGGCAACTGCATGCAATCTGATTCTAAATCAGTTTAGCAAACTTCTACCTCAGTCTTTTTCTGCTCATTTCTCATAAGAGTGTTTTCTTGACAGCCAACTTTCCACAGACCGTTTCTGATGGAAACAGTCTGGCAAACAGTCAATAGATCACCTGAAGGGTGAGCTGCATCTCTCAGGTCCAGTGTCAGATCTTTGTTGGACTTTATCCATGAAACGACATGACTTTTAGATAGTGTTCATCTGTTGCAGAAAGTTTCTTAGGCCTGCCGCTTCTTCTTTTTTCTCCTCCACTTGCCAAATTTCTTTATGACACACTACAGGCTGTGTACTGGCTGTGGGATGCCAGTTTTCAGGGTAACAGCTCCTTGGGAGACATCTTACTGGTGCAAAAATACTATTCAATGCCTTTAAACTGTTTTATCTTTGTTATTTTCTGTTGATTCAACTAAAGGGAACAAGTTATGTGTTTTAGCGACAGGTTGCTATTAACAAAGTGCAGAAAGAAAATATTGAAAATCTGTTCTTTGCTACGTTGTCTGTTACATGTGTACATATGTAGATAAGCCTGGTTTACACTTGACTTAGGAGCCTTTTTTATGCTTGAATGACTCATAGGTCAGTATGAAGTAGCTTCAAAACAAACAAACAAACCAAATATTCCTCCTACTCTCCCTCAAAATGGTCAGGTACAAGGAATGAACTGAAAATAAGTGAAAAAGCAGCCAATGACCAAAGAAAAACTTTAAAATACCTTCAGAAAGCCCAACGAACTATTGTTCAAGACTACTTTTACAAGAAGTTCTGTCCCTGGAAGCAAAATCTTAAGAAAGGAAGGGTGACTCACAACTTTTGCACAGTATTGTACATCTAAAATACCAGACAACTGCATAAGGTTTCTCAAACGAGAATACTCTGATAGCATAAAGTACCAGCAATAAATGAACCCTGGCAACACCATCCTCAGATAAGATAGCTGTATCAGCCAAGTTGTCAGAAGAGCCGTTGGATTCTCTCAGAGCTGAATCTCTTGAAGACAATTGAACATTTTTTGTTACCTAACCGGAATGAAGCTTGAAGTGGGATTATCTGGTTATCTGCTCATGCCCTTGATATCTGCTTTGTCTGACTCTGCTGCCAAATGAACTGATGATGGCACACAGTACGCAAAAGAAATGGTTTCATGCTGCCACTGAAGCAAAAGCTAAGAGGAGGCTGCTATATGGTGTGTAAAGATAAATTCTGTCAAATCCTTCTTTGGGAAATCCAAAGTAGCTGGTGCTAACTGCCCAAGTGCATTTTCTCCCATGTTCCAAGGGCAGACAAAGGGATTTTATTACCATGGGTGACATGTGTGCAACACACTATTTTACTTTGACTATCTTTTTCTTGATGTCTGTGGTATGTGTACATATCTACTCTATCTACATATTTAGCCAAAAAGGGATGTAAGTCTTATGAACCTGGTGCTTACTGCCTGAGGTATTTTCTACAAAGTAAGTTAAAATCTATCACTCTGTCCCATTTTTACATGGAAAAGCTCCTGCCAGGATAAAAAAAAATGTCTGCCAGCCCAGTGTCCTAAATTTCACTGGGCCTTGACAGGTTGATGCCATATTTACTGTGTGAAATATAATGCAATGAGATGTGGCTATTAGAATGGCTGTAGCTCTTTTTGATCAGAGCCTGCAGCAGCACAGAGCTGTCAGCGGAGTTCCATGAGTTTTTTATTGGATCGGCGATGCACAGCTCATCAGGGAGCTGGAGTAGCAGATAGATGGATCCTGTGGGGATCGTGTACAGCAGTCCAACACAGACAAGCTCAATAGGTGTTTCTGCAGTGCTGCTTTAGTTGTTGTTTGACAACTCTTTCCTGCATGTAAACGGTGATGAACGCACTCTAAACTTTGACCCCTGTCTTTTTGTGCTCTTTGAATAAGAACAGGTACTATATGTAAACAATTTCTAGCTGTAAGGTTGTGCCTGTACTCTGAGTGGGAAAAGAGATACAGATTTAGAGTCCTTAAAGCCCTACATCCTAGAAACCCAGTTTTAAACATTTTTTATTGGTAGTGCAGAAAATAAACCTGGGGTCAGATATAAAATGATACTATAATAGTAATTATACTATACTATTTACTATTTAGCAAATGTGTAATCAACTGTACTATTATACTGTAGTATAGTTGATTACACATTTGATTGGTAAGCAAAACGTTGCTGGTCTAATTCTGGTTGGAGCAAAGATGTGGCGCTACCTGCTATGGTGACCTCTTATAACAGGGGAGCAGGTGAAAGTGGATTTTCATTATAATATTCTGCTAAATGGACAGCGCACCGGCAGCTGGAGTTTTGCAGGTGGGAAATTGGAAACCAGTACTTTTTCTTATTTCAAAGGTTGTGCATTTCACTAAATAAGAAGTCATAGTTTCCATGTCAAATGTATATTAATTTATGTTCTAAGGACCAGCCGAGGGGAATTCATTTGGTAGAAATCAAGACCCATAAAGACCTATAAAAAAAACCTATAAAACTTTACTTATTACTTCAGTAAACATTTCCCTAATGTATTTATTGTGTTGGCTGTTAGTTCCTGCTCTTATTTAATACATCATAATGTTAATTTTGTAAACATTAGCCCATCAAGAGCAACATAAGTAGTAAAGTATGATATGTTTTCGTGCACGGCTGCCTTGTTTATATATATTTTTTCATTTAAACTTAGTTAGCAAGTCACACCTTGCTAACTAAATCACACCTTGCTAAGTAAGCTAACTAATTGACAGCAGTTACCTTCATCCTCTGGTACAAGCACGACACAGTTTTAACCCTCTATAGCTCAGTGTTATTCCATTAGATTATTCCAGAGTCCAATTAAAAAGGGAAATCTGACAAAAATTAAACACACTTACATTTAGTTAAAAATCTATTGAAAATTCTCAAATATGTGAGCCTTCATATTTAATGATCACACGTACTTCATTCAAATTATAAAACCTACTTAAGAGATATATTTTATATTTTCATCTTCTCCTTCTCTTCATATGCCACTTCTCTTTCCTCCCTTGTTGCCCCTTAATTGTCTTCCTCCTTACCTGAAGTCGTGTCTTTGGAACTGAAGTTTGGGCTCTGACATGAGAAAATGTGCATAAACATGCATTCGTTCTAATTATTACTTGTTGCACTTAGTTATTCTCAGCAGATTTGCTGAAAACGAGCCATCTATACAATGTACATGTAAGCTAACATTATGCCAGCTAACTTAAAGCTTGAGTGTATAAAAATCCTACTTTTCCTTTGATAAACTGGTTCATTACATTCTCACAGTTTATTTTCTAATTGTTCAAGTCTGACAATCTTAGATCCACTTCAAAGAAAGCTTCAGCAACACTGACTAACACCGGCACAAAAAGCAGTGCTTGCTGACAGAAATGTTCAGGATATTCTTAACAGTTCACTTCAAAATCACAGTCATAGGTCAGACATGAGCTTCATCGACTCATTGACCTCATCAGACTCCATTCACACAGTTTTACAGCCTCCCCAAGAGCAAATAGACATGGATGCTTCAAACCAGGCATGGTGACAGCTGAGGTAAGCAGTGACCTGATAGGGATACTTACTACTGGCCGAAAAAAAATAATTTAGTTGACACGTGTTTCATTCATGATCCATTTTAAAGTACTACCATTATTCTTTTAAACGCCGGTTTCTAATAAATGCCAGTTTGAAAACATGTCACGACAAATAGACCTTCGACCTTCGATGTCCCTCCGCGCTGTCGTCAGTCCTCCCATGTCTCATCACTCGTCCAGCTGTTTCCAATCAGCCGTCATCTACAACCAGCAGCATTTAAGCTGGATGCACGGCAACTGTAGAAGTGGGATTATTACACTGAACTGGAACTGTCGGTTAGCGAACCTGCTAACTGTGATTTTCTGATCTTTTACATCCTCTCCTGGAGAGTCGGGGGAGAGAAGTTTCAGGGAGCCCTACTGGTGCACTGGGCTACCACAGACAAGGAGACTCTCGGGAACAAAGGAGGAGCACAATTGGGAACTGAATTATTTGTGAAGTGTTGGAATACGATTTGGAGCACTGTAAGTAAACGCACTGTCTTTTCACCTCAGTCTCAAAACCGCGCCTGCGTCCTCTTTCCCTTTCACTTCCGCAACAATTCTGTCTGAGAAGGGAATAAGAGCCGGTCTCCAATAACCGCCGGTCTCTTTTAAACGCCAGGCTGGCCGGATAGATTTTTTAATAAACGCCCGGGCTACTAAAGGAAGATATACTGTAGATTAAAATACAATGTGAACAAAAGTGTTTTATACACAGAAAGTAGAAATTTGCTGGCTTGCCGTAGCCATTCTGGGGTACTGAGCATAAAAAGTCCATTATGGCTACAGCAGTAGCAAAGAAAAAGCCCCGTTAGAGGCTTTAAAAACGCCACTAGTGTTTTTTCACACCCAGTAGTTGATGTCACTTTAATTATGCACATCTTTGGTATACAGCCTAAGGTTTAATTAGGGATATCATTAATTGGTCCATGTATATTGGCAGGCAGCTAAAATACTGTAGATTTGGCTAGACCGTTTTGAGGGCACAACATAGTAAATAATGTGACAATGTGCTCCAAATTCAGATGCTCTAATATAATACAACAACAATGACTTCTTTTGTCTTTCTTTGATAATAGTGACAAAAATAGATTCAAAAGAAAAACAAACCTCTACCTTAAATAAATTTTTCCAAAAATATGTCAACACATCTTAGCCAAATTAAACTGTAAATGTTAGAATTTCAAGGACAGTCGTGCACCGTTGTTAACACACTTGGAAAAAAAAGAGACAGATAAGGACAACAAAGCTGCACCTTTCATGTCTTTGGAGATATATGGCCAGAGAAGAATAAAAACATAGGCTGAACAAAACAACAATG
>VURO01049750.1:16851-27303 GCA_015108175.1 Pelvicachromis taeniatus | reverse complement strand
GGAAGGGGAGGTGGGGGGGGGGGGGTGGGGGGGGGGGGGGGGGGGGGGGGGGGGGGGGGATTCCTGAGTTTAGAATAGGTAAAGGTGCAAGCCACTCATTAGTTCCTGCAGTGGAAAACAGCCAACTCTGAAAAACGTTTTGGATACAATAGATGGCAGCAACCTCCAACTCTGACCTGCTTTTTTTTGATGCCGTGGCTGAATCAGAAATCAGAGAGGTATTTAAATCACTGGTCAGTAACATTTGGCTGCATCACGTGTGCAGCACGAGGCTCTGAATGCCTCTACATTAGTGCAAGAGAGTCTAGCTACTGTAGCACTGTGGCTTCAAATACCTTCATCTTCATGCTTGCTTTAAGTCAGTTAGGGCAGGCAAACTCATAATTGCACTTGAGGTTACATCATGTAAAAGCTAAATTTTGTTTTCTTTACTCTCCCCCAGCTTACGTTTAAAAGTCCGGCCCCGTGGCCCACAGCCCAGCACTGCCCCTGCTGACGACGCTCAGTCCTGCAGATCCCTCTCCATGTATTTCCTCATCCGCTGACAGCGAGGACAGGACTGCCCATCAGACTTGCAGCTTATGTGAAACAAAGCTTTGCAATCTTCACACCTGAGCAAGAGAAAAATACAAACCACATTAAAAGGCACCGTGGACACAATTTCCACACCATACCGAGTAAAAACAATAATGGCCAAAGTTAGCATATGCTAAAGGTTTTGTTTCGCTTTCCTCAAAGAAAGTCTGATTTTCACAAAAGAATTTCACATAGTCAGCTGACAGTGTCAGCCTTAAAACCTCCCACAGAGAAAACGTGTTTTACCCAGTTGGTCCAAGAATACAAAACACCAACAATTTCCACACGTATAGATGTTTTTTATAGCTTTGGAGACACCACTATCAATATTTAAAAATGAGATACAGGACAAGACGTTCATTCATATTCACACAGATTTTACATTGAATAAAGTGGTTGCAGTTGCCACATTATACTCTTCAGCCTCACACCCAATCTTACTCAGAAGCTCAAAGCCCCCCTTGCACTTTCTCCACACTAATGAGTACACTCTAATTTTCAAGACCACCAGATAGCAGTTGCTAATCTAAATCTAAAGTTTTGTAACTCCTGTGTGTTGTCAGTGGAATCTGGCTGATTTGACAAGAGTACAAAGACTTGTTCCACTTCAGAAAAGCACATGAAAACAGGTCATTGTGAGAAGATAGCTTTGCAGGAATTTCTGAACAGGACCCCCATTGCAGTAATCGAGCTGGATGGTTGACAAAGACATGGATGAGCATCTGCTACAGAGATCGTGCGTGATGGCTGAAGTCAAGAGATGTTCATTAGGTTGGTGACAAATCTCAGTGCAAGTGAGCAGGACAGACTAGTGTAACTAGTTCAGGATGAGCATTTTGAAGACAAAGTTTGACAGACAAAGCTGATATGGTTTGGAGCTGCCAGACAGGAGGAAAAGTGGAGGACCACAGATAAGAGGAGGAGGAGATGCAGCGGGTTAGTGTGACACAGGAGGGTGAGATGAAGGCAGGCGATCCACCTCTAAAAGAAGATCATTTTGGTCTGTATGCTTTATTAAAAGTGTTTTCTATGTCTCTCCAGTAGATTGTGTCTTGCTATTCATATTAACAAAAGGTCTTCAGTTTTTGTCCTGTATTTACACTTTATGTAAGCCATGTTAAAAAGCTACAGACCGTGGCGACTAAACAGAACACTGAAAACACAAACAAAGGGAAAAGAATTCACACGCGAGAACGGGATGTTTAAAAAGTTGGAGCTGGTGTTTAGCATTTAATTTGGAATATTTGGACAACAAGGCTGGCCTCATTGTGGAGAATTTGTCCTTTTTAAACTATTTTGTTTTGAAGTTCAAACAAATAGGAAGAACGTGGAATGAAGAGAGACGCCTTTGGAAAACATACCTTGTGGTTCTCTCAAACTGAAAGGGGAAGATGGTGTCATTAGAGTGGCATATCTGACAAATGTAGCCGCGCTGGGTGCAAAGGTCACAGCTGAACACGTGATTAGAGGCGTGCTGCACCAGCGTGCGCAAAAAATTGACATACTGGCCCTCTGCTACCTGGAAAAAACGAAAAACAGATGCCATATGTAGGTATTTTAAGGTGCCAGATCGTGTATGCAGTGAAAACGAGCCAGAAGGTTACCTGTCGCAGGTCCTTGACACTGTACAGGTGCTTCGACTCCAACAGGTAAGTTCGCTGCCCCATTCTAGAGAGAAACATGGAAGAAGAAGAAGAAGAAGAAAAAAAAGAAAAAAGATGTTTAAGATGTTTTAGAGCATTTAAATCTATCGTTCCTATTGAAAAGAAATTCAATAGAAACAATGTAGCCTTGAATAATTTATTATTATTGCCACGGCATTCTGCCAAACACCTCGCTTGGAGTTTCTTGCAGGCTCCACTGCGGCAGGTACGCAGATATTCACCCAGAAGGCATAGCTTCTGCCTCTGCTCGTGGGCCTGACCCATGGACTCGGCGTGCGCAACCAACTCAGGGTTCAGCTGCTCCAGGTTGAGCAGAGGCTCCTGTTCTACCTGCTTCAGCAGCCACAAGGCTTTCTTAGACACCTGCGCAGACAAACAAGTGTAAGCAGTCGAGCAGCAAGTAAGCAGCTAAGCAGCAAGATGAGGTTCACAATTTTATTTTTGTAAAGACAAACTAGAATAGTAACACACACACACACACACACACACACACACACACACACACACACACACACACACACACACACACACACACACAGGTAAAAGAATTGAAGGATTGCACTGTCAGTCTGGTGGAAATGCAAACAGTCTGGACTGCCATTTAACTCTATTCCAGCAGATGGCGCTGTGTGAACAGTCTCTGTAAAAAACAGCAGGCAGATTTTTGGTCCTGCCATAATCTGTTCTTCAGTTACCGATTCAGGTTTGCACTGTAATAAATAATGTTTGAATCAAACATAAAACCTCAAAACTTGCAAGTAATTAAAAAAAAGGTTATTCATATTCATGACAGTGATCATATTTATGCTCATAATTAGTGTACCTGAAAATAAATATTTCCTTAAATTCAAGATAGACTTTTTAAAAAACTGAAATAGCATTTGTTTTTTGACTTGATTGTTTCAGCAAAGCCATCTTTTTATTTTAACCTCAGAGGTCACAAACCTGTTAAGTTACAAAAAAACAAAAAAATAACTACAAAAAAACATTTTTGTAGTTTTAAATAAAGACTCGGGCCTTTAAGGTGCAATTCACAGAGTTAACTCTGTAACTCATTACTGTGTGTTTCATGCTTCCAGTCTGCAGCAGTCGTGTTAATGCACATGGACAGTTTCTTCAAATGAAACTAAGCTTTCATCTAAAAGCAGGTAGGAAGTCATATATGTTTTTCTAAAGGCTGTAACAATTTTTTATAGAAACTTGTTTGCAGATGCTTATGTGTTACGTTTACCTCTCTTTGGGTGACGTCCCAGTTGTGCACCATGCGTGAGGGGATGATGGAGGTGTCACCTTTGTGGCATGACTCGCAGTAGTACTGGCCTGAGAACTCACATAACCTGGCTCTGCCCAGTGACAGTCCAATCTTCTGAGGACAGCCTGCAAGATATAGCAAAGCACAACTCAGTCTGAGTCACATCCACTCTCACAATGAGTCGGATTCCCCTTTCGTAGACTCAGCCCCTGATATATTCAGATTTACGAGGCTATTCTTGATCTGCTCCCCGTGTGGGAAATTGCTGCCTTTCATCCCAAGATTTATTCCTTTTGTCTTTCCTGAAAGTTCCTACTGTTTTTTGGGAAACGCATTCAAATCTGCCACAAACCCAACTTGAAGGTGGTCTTACTCCATTTAAGGTGATTTTACTTTAGTCTGTAAATGATTTTTCTGTCTTTTAACCAGAAGGCACCTAGAGACGAGATGATGATGACACTGTGGCTGGACAAAGAGCCCTACACAGGCTGTAATCTTCATATGAGAGGCTAAAGGTGAGAAAATGTCATCATTGCTTACTATTACACACCAAACAGACGCTAATCATTAACTCGCGGCACAAATAGCGTTTGCAAATAGCTCTTTGTTCTTCGATACTGCCGCTAAGAAGGCATCCCCTTGGCTGAAGTGATGTTTGCATTGCCATTGGTTTGCAGATCTGTCAACAGGATTACACAAAGACAAACCTGGCCGAGTTTTAAGATACTTGGTGGAGAAGTGAGACAAAAGCAAAAGAATAATGCTTTAAATTTCTTGTGAAAAAATAGTTAGATATTTAAGATGGGTTTTACTTGCTTTTAGCTAAAGATGATCGTAATAAATGTAACTGAACAAGATCAGGTCCTAGGCAACACACTGATTTTTATCTTCACACTCAAAACCAAACTAAACACAACAGGAAATGAAGACACTGCCATCCTGCCTTTTAACACGTAAAGTTTTGCTTTCTGTAATAAAAATAGACCTTCATAGCTACAGCTCTAATGAGCAACCTGTGTAACATTATTTAAAACTTAAACAAGGCTTCAGTGGTCTAAATCAAGTGCAAATCTTCCATAAGCTCCACTTTTCTTAATATAAAAGCTTCTTTTTAAGTACATAAAATGACATTATCTACTGGTTTATGGATCCTGCATTTTCAACTTTCAGCATTATTGTTGTGACTGTCAATATATCAGTTTTGCAGAGCCAGAAGTATATTTGAACAAGGGGTTGAAGTGCAAAGTTATTAGCCAACACAATCAAGCTCAAGCCATAGACTCACACAAAGACGCATATCTGCAACGGTCTGTACCACACAGCAAGTGATATTACTTGTCAGGTCCATTAAAATGTTCCAAAAGACACCAATGTTATAAACGTTAGGCCATACCCTTACTTTAAGCTTTAATCAAATCCAAACCTACTGTAAAGTTTATTTATGAAACTATCCAAGAGTCCAAAAATTCGTTCGTTCAAGGACGTAAACATGCTTTTTAATGCTGTTAAGCTGAGAATTTTAAAACGAGGTTGATTTTGTCCATCTCAGACTGCTGAAGTCTTACATTCAAAAAAGTTTTGGAGTGCATAAACCCACATCACCTACACTAGAAGCACAATAAAAAGCTTTAACTTCAGATACTGCAAAAATGAGGGATTATCAGAGCAAGCAAAATCTGCTTGATTTGACATCAAACAGGCGTAAAAAGATTTGAAGATATTCTTTAAAATTCTAACATTACCTGCACATTTGAAGCTCTGAGTGTCCAGCCCCTTCTCTGAGGGAACTTTGCAAAGGTGAACTAGAAGTGCTCCGTCTTCTTTTAGCCTATGCTGCACCAGTCTGTACAGATTTCCAGTCGCTTTCAAAGGTACCTCTGAGCCTTCACACTCCCCGTTCTCGAGGTATGAGTCCAGAGCGTCTCGGATAAACTTCCTCCAAAAGCGAGCCTCCTCCTCATTCTCTGCTCTAAATCTAAGTGTCTCTCGGATAGTCAGGAGCTTGAAAAAGGCCGGTCCCCCCAGAGATACATCGGGAACCACATCCCGGATTTCCTCAACAGGGTAGTTTAGCCGCTGTAGCTTCCTTCTTTCTTTTACAAGAAATCCTTTCAAGGTCTCCAAGGAGAGAGAGAAAACCATACGTTCCCATGTCCGAGCCTCAGGATCTGTGGAGAAGTACAAAACAGCTTCTTTGATGGAATCCGTTTCTAAAACCGCCGCCGAAGTCCAGTCAAATTCCTGCTGAGAAGGAGATGGAGAATCCTGTCCTCCACAAGCATCAGAACCAGATGGGCCTTGGTCAGGGCTGGAGGGGGCCAAGGGTGGAGAAGAACCCGCATGTTCATCCACACCATTCTCACAGCCGACGTGCAGCACCTCCCACTGCTCTTCATGCGGTACTGGTCGGCTTTTGTTGACAGCCTCAATAATCCGATCCACCCAGTCCTCAGCTTCGTCATGATTGGCCGCCCGGAGGTAAAGCCGTTTTCCGGGAAAGATCATGTCGAAGCGGCCCTCGGATGAGGTGATTCGAATGTCTTCACATCGCACCAGAGAGCAGTTTTCGCAGCATATCCGTTCTTCTGCATTCACATACAGGCGGAACTCAAAGGGTGACAGCTCGCAGTAGTAGTCGCGCCATAATCCTACGGCGCTGCGGCGTTCTAGGTGACCGAGCTTCAGCAACCCTCGAAAGGGGTTGGACAGCCCTGTCAAAACACATACACAGATGACATTTGTCATGTTTTCACTCTGAGAATGCCTATTTTATATCCATGTTTACTAGCTGAACTATACATACAGAAAACTAAGCCAAAATTGAACCTTTTGTACCATTTTGAGCAAAGTTGCAGGGCTGCCAGAAATAAACAATAAAAATTGGGCTGGTTTTCAGTGTAGCTGTCAACTGTGTTAAAACCTAAACACTAAAAGAGAGACAGGAATTTGTGTCCATGTATGAAACTATGATATTGTGTTATTACATTAACGCCTGATTGTTCTATGACATTTAGGCAATGTTATATGGTAACGCAAATGTAACAGAAGTAATCTAACAAATTACTTTCCTCAGAGAGTAAATCAAGTCCTCTCAACTTGCTACAACACAGTGATGCAATGCAGGGGGAAAAATGGAGAAGGAAACTGGGTCACAAGAAAAACGACAGACCGATACAAGAGCTGACATTGGATTTCCGACCGACTCCTACACGACTTCAGAGTTTCTATTAGCAGGAATACGAAAACAAAACAAGGCTTGGAGTTCATGTTGACATCCCCAGTGGGACAATTTCCTCAGCCAACATTCCTCATTATTTGCCTCAACAGATAAGCTAACGTTGACTTACAAAACCGTTAAATAATGTAATCTGATGATCTGAATGACTGAGATTAGCTGCTCCTGAATAATCATAGTCTATATGCTTTGTCACAAAATTTCCCATGACATGCTTCACTATCTGCCCTGCTATTGTTACTATGTTGCACTCTCTTTCACTTTAATTCTATTTTTAAACAGGACTCATCCAGGTGACGTCCTGCAAGAAATGTAGTGTAATCACATTCCACAGCAATGTGGCCACATCCCAAACATTATGTAACTGCAGGCGTTTTCTCTTTTGAAGGAAATTACTTGCTGGGAAAATCCGGGGGCGTGGCTTTAATCTCATTCCACGCTTTCTAGTGCTGCAGGACTTTTGTGCAGTATGCTACTTCATGTGTAATCCCTCAGTGGCTACCTGTACTGACCAGGTGTGTTCACACTGATGGTCCCACTGGAAGCGCTATGGAGCAATGACTTTACATGTCGGCTTCTGTTTAGTTTGTTCTTTAACAGCTCTGTTTCATACCACCATTTATTATAAGTTTTACACTCAAAGCTTGGGAGACAGAGGAAGATACCTATTTGTCTGCGATGGACGACACACGGACGTGACGGCGAGATGGTGGGCTCGGCTGAGGGAGGAGAGACGGGTGCGTCATCACTGTCCGGCAAGTTCTCCAGATGGGGCTTATAAATGTCATCGTCTGAGATCCAAGAATAAGAATGCTGCAAAAAGCAGGAGAGGATGTTTGATTTAGCATTGGGAACCAAATGGTTTCATTCACATGTTTAATGGTAACTAACCAAAAAAACAGGGCTGAGACTTTCAAAGAGCAGAGTGCAGTTTGCAAAAAAAAAAGGTTCCCCATTTATCATGTGTCATTGGCAAAGTGGTGAAGAGGCTGTAAACATTGGTCTCTAAACAGTCATGTTAATGTAGCACAAATGTGTCTGTCTTGATTAATCTTAAGAGATTTTCCTATAGTTATGTAAAACACAAAGAGAAATCTTTAGCTTGTCTTATTTGGAGATCACAGTTAACACAGGACTTAATTTTCACTCTAGGCATTTGCTGGTGTAGCATGGCTACTTTCTGTACTCCATTTTATCAACATCTCGCCACAGGACTGGTTTCATATCACTGCCGATTTGCCTTGCGGTCGTATTCTCACAGTCCATGAACACTGAACACTGTAACAGCAGGTTGGCGTGTTTTTGCTTTGTTCATGTGGGTTTCTGCTGCGTGCTTAAGCTACTTCCCAAAGATCAAAAAGGTGTTTTTCCAGGTAAAGTGTCGCTGTGCATGTGAGTACTATAGTAAGACTCAGTACTCGGTCAATAAAAGTCAGCACTAATTAGATAAGGAGTTAGAAGATGAACGGACGATGCATGGATGGATGGACAGACTAAGTTAGCAAAACTAATGTGACTACTCATGTTTGTGAGCGATTTTAAGATTGAAAAAAATAAACACAAAATAACAGTTTTCCATTATTTATTACAGAGACTGATTGTCTTGTTTTTTTTCTCCATGCATTATTCACCAGTTTCCAAGATTAAGAGCTGAACATCATTTCATGCAACAAATATCAAATCGTTTTTTAGCGTTTTATGTAATCAGGAACCACAGCATTTATGACCTGATATGTGTGCATGAGACAAATTTGCATTGAGGCCAGATAAAGTTTGTGGTTTTGGTCAAATAACGGTCATCCCTCTATAAAGACCTTATACTTACTGATAGTGAATCTGAAGACGGCTTTCTGCTCAAGATGCCTGTAGAGCGACGTGGGCACTGATGAACTACAGAGTCCGCATTGCTTTTTTCTGAGCTCTCCGTTGGCTTCTCTTCCTGGACAGGCTCAACAGTCACACTTACTTCCTCCACAGGTTCTGCAGGTTCACTGACTGCTGAGACAAGACCTATGTCCGAGTGTAACTCTGAAGAGGCACTATTGCAGACTTCGGGGGGACACTTATCATCACCAGATGATGGCATCTCAGTGGTTGTTTCTAGTGGCTCTGAATCAAGCTGTCCAAAGTTTGAAGCCTGGATCTCACTGTCACTGATAATACCCGTCTCTGAGAACTGAGAAGGACCCATGCTGGAGACAAATGAGTCTTCCTGTGCTGACTCCTGACTGCAGTGTCTGCTCTCCCGGAAATCAGTCAGCGAGCTGCAAAGATACAGACAACTCAAACCATGTATTTTACTTTAGGTTAAATAAAAGAAAAGCTTATGTTGACCATATACCCCAAACAAAACTCGAAATTTAAAAACTGGAAGCCCTCGGCATCCAAGCTGCTGATTTATATACTGGTTATTGGCTGGTTTTCAGCCCATATTGGTGTGGATGTGGGCGTATCTTTCCGTTATACTGGAGGCGATTTCCTGCCAATGATTAACACACATCTGGTGCTCTGGTGAATATTAGAACAGTGGGATGGTGTATGAGAGACTGACTAAAAATATACTACAAGATGGGGTTCATTCAGGTGCTAAGAACAACGTTGTAATCTTTTAAACTCTTATTTGCTCCAGAATTTAAAACTGTTTAAATATATATACATACTCTTTCTGTGGCGTCTTGGTGGAGATGTTGGGATTAATGGCTGCTTCCAGGTCACATGAAGACCAATGCTCTCCTGTCGGGCTGCGGGGGTCCTGTCCCTGCAGAAAGCTGTCAGAGCTCAAGCTGGAGGACAGCTGAGAGGAGCCTGTGGTATCCAGGCTTAAATTAGAAGAACGAAGAGCAGTCTGACTCCCTTGTAAAAGATCTGATCCCCTCCACAGTAAGACTGGGCAGCCTCTCTGTACATCCAGTGCGTCTGAAGAACCCGATGACTGAGACACTGTATCCCAAATGTCCTTGCATACGGGCTTGGAGGTGGCAGGGTCTCCACCGTTGAGGGGCAGGTCGAGTAAGTCCGCCTGGGACAAAGGGCAAAGTCCGGCAAGAGCCAGAGGCGTGGTGGTCCACTCATTGAGCACAGATGACTTGTAAGACAGGTTGAATGTGAGGGAGGCCAGACCCTGGAGGTAGCTGAGAAGAACCTCTCGTTCCTCCAGGTTCAGGAGCAAGGCACTGGGTTGATAATGGGCCTGCAGCTTGGAGGCTTCCCGGAACAAAGATACGAGGTAGCACTCCAGGAGGCCGTGGTTGAGGGCAAGCCGCAGCCACGCTCGGCAGCGACCCACATCAGTGCCCACAAAGCTGATCTTCTCCAGCTCTGTGATCACATCACTAGGTAAAGACAGAGTGTGACATTTGCACAGAATTAAACTTAAGAATGGCATCACTCGATATGAAAGCTGAAAATCTTCAGGGACGCTTCTAACCCTTTACTCAAAACTCTGATTTAAACACAAGACTCGGATTAATGACCTCCTGAGGTTTCTGTTCTTCAGTTCATCTGTTCAAACATCTCTCTTATTCGGTGCAATTCTCCATTAACAGCCTTCTTTTTGCCATCTGATAATGTTTGCTCAATTAGTAGCGCCAGCCCTATCCCTGTCCCCAATTCTGAATTCAATTCAATTCTATTTATATAGTGCCAAATCACAACGGTTCCCTCAAGGTGCTTTGCATTGTAAGGTAAAGAACACTACCATATGAACCTGAGGTCAAAGATAAAAT
>VURO01049750.1:3392-16831 GCA_015108175.1 Pelvicachromis taeniatus | reverse complement strand
AAGATAAAATCTCCAAAAGTATTTTTTCCAGAAGGAAAAAGTCAAAAACCCCCCAAGTTTAGGGGTAATTGTGCCTTGGTTCCGACTTACCGGTGAGTGACACTCTTGAGGAGGCTCCAGAAAAAAGGCTGAGGGAGGGGTCGTCGGTCCCCTTTCCTATTCCCGCTTCGAGACTCCGAGCGGATGTACTTGCTCTTGATACCGTGGATGAAGATGGCCTCCAAGGCACAGCAGAGGAGGTTAGCATCGGTATCATCACTAGTGACCACCGAGTCTGACGCAACATATCGTTTCTGCAGGGCCTTGAGCGACTGCGCCAACCTCTCTTTGATCTAAGAAACAATACGTGGAAGAGGAAAAAGATTTTAATAAATCGCCTTCCTCTTCAGGTTCTGATGGGAAGCAGCCTGTCAAACAAGAAATAATTGCTCTGTTTAACAACATAGAAAACATTTTCATGCATATGACTGAAACATTTTTCTTTTGCATTTTTTTCATTCCCCAGTGTGAAGACAAACAAGCAGCTTGAGATCGGCTGTCATGTTATGACACTCAACCTGTATATAACCTCCTGTCACATGCCACCCACTGTCAGCTGACGGGAAAAAAATAACAAACACATTACAAACAAACCTAGATTATGCAAAAGGTTAGAGGACAAAGGCAGCTTCTTTCACAACACTTAAGAAACACAGTGCTCTTGAGCACTGAAGAACTTTTCTTTGTTGTGCTTGACTTGTTAGAACAAAACCATCTACAGGTCCTGTTCCAAGCACCTGCATATATACAGCACATTAATGCAGCAGGGTTATTTTCTGCAAAACTAGAATTACAAGGTTTTTCCAAGGTCCAAAATGAGCCAGACAAGCACAGTTTGTCCAACTATACTCAAAGCAAAGACTTTACCGAACGACCTGAGGTCTCAGAGCCTCGTTAACCAAACATAAAAATTATTTAAATTTTTTTTAAACTAATATTTTCCTTTGTTTGAAACATTTGAGGGAAAAAAAGCCACAACCCTGGGGTTTTCCTGGCTGAACGCAGGCGTCTGGAGGATGACTAAACACGACTGGTCCATAGTTAGGGAAAATAATATTTGTTATCTATGCTAACAGAAGTGTTTCCCTGTTACTTTTAGCTATTTTATAAACAATTCTTTACAAAATAATTTTAAGCTTGGGTAAATTAAGCCCCCTTTAAAAATAAAATACTGGCTACAAATAGTTGTAATCATAGTCCTGGTTATTTTTCTTTGGTGGAAGGTCAAAAACTTCTTTAGTGTGTAGCCCCGTCTATGACCCAGGCTTCATAGTGTTAAAGGATCATTTACGTCTTCCTGTTTATGATCCTAGGAAACCCTAGTTTGAACACTTCTCTATCTTCTTTAATTGAACCCTGTGAAGTCTACCATTCAGGCTAAAATTAGACAGGGCTCTCAAAGAGCAGCCCATAGACCGGTGGCAGCCCTTGGCAGTAAATGACACAGATTATGTTAAACAATCACATACAGTGCACAACAAATCTTTGCAATATGAATGATGTTGAGGAGTTTAATTGTGGATAGCGGATAAAAAAAAACCCAGACAGACACATTTGGAGCAATAACAACATGTTTAATGTGACACAGCTTTGCTAGTGAGAGGTGACCGTCTCATTTGTTCTCATTATTTAGTTTCAAGAAACACAGGATAATTCATTAATATCTCACAGCTATAATCTATTCTCAAAAGTAGTCACACTGAAAATAAACCGATGCTGCATATATCAAGTATAAGAAAGCCAAAGTGTGAATAAAAATATTAAAGTCAAATATTAGCCAAATCGATTCTTTGTCAAGTAATTCAGCGTTATATACTGAATTACTGTGGTTTTATATCACAGTTCACCATAGACACACAAGCACAAAAAGTACTAACAGCAAGTTCCTGATTCCTGAAACGATCACCCGGCCACGATGCATCGGTTATGTCTATGAAAGAAACTGGAAATGCTTCTGAAATATGTGAAAACGCTTCATATTAAATGTTCAATATTTGACTCTTGGCTTAATTTATCTAAGTAACTAAGACCCTCTCAGACAAAACATGTTCACTACCGATCAAAAGAAATAAAACTTGTTACAAGTTTCTTAGGTTAACCTGCATTCAGCCCTTCAAAGCAGGCCCCGTGAAGTGTGCACGACAGCAGCAGAGAGGTCCATCTGGGCCCCTTTATCCCTTTCTATCTGTACCTGAAGACCTCCTGTAGTCCTGGGTGAGACTACACCTATGCAAGACCAGCTTCAACATTAAACATAATTAAAATCCTCTGTTGATGAGCTTAGCACTGGGATTATGATGGTTTTCCTCTGCTGCATCCCCTATTAGTGGCCTTTCAAAACAGGCTGTGCTGTTTTTTTGTTTTTTTCTTTGTGTCCGGGACAATTTATTTAAGGCTTTCTGGGGAAATCTAAAAATCCAAGACAAGTTTTTCCACATAATTTTCCATAACTCCCCAGTCCAGTCTCAAGCTTTATACTTTCCTGCTTGCATATTGTATTGTAGTCTGCAACAAAACTGTAAATAAAGTCACTGATCAATACAGAGAGCAGTTCTGTCTGTGGCTTAATGCCAAGCGTACTTTGCATTACAACACAAACTACTCTCACACCGGCTCACCAGCAGAGAAAGGAGCCGGACAGAAGTGAATTCCGCAGCGTGAAAAGAGCCCACTCTTACCTTTTTAACATCTTTAGCCTCGTGTGGAGCTTCAGTCTGTGTGGCGAGCATGGCACCTCCCGGAATGAGTTACTCCAACATGGCACACTGAAACACAAAAACAAGACCAGCCCTTATGGCACTTGCAGGATTGACTAACAACGACCAAACGAGTCATGCGAGTTTGTATCTTGAATATGACCACGCCGACGAGCGAGACATGTGACGAGAAGGAAACGATTTTCCCTCCTCTCATCGAATTCCCAGCATTTCCTATCACGAGGCTGTCATCTGTGACATTATCTGCCATTTCATGCTTTCTGTGAGTAGCCCTCCGAGTCATGTGAAGCACAGATTAAAGAGGACGTCTGCAGGGAAGTAGCTTCTTACTTCCCCAATAAAAACTATAAGGCACTCTGAGAACTAATCTGCATTATTCCAACCGCCCTGACATCATCACATCCAGATAAGATTACGTTAAATACATCAAGTGCTGGGCTATTAGCAAACAAAAGTACTGTTTACTAAAGAGTGTCTGGTTAACGGCTTCGTTTTACACACCCAAAGGCACATTTAAAAGCATTTCTTTTCTCTGCAGACGCTTTGCAGTGACGAGCACTGGGCGTGTGTGCGTTAATGCCAGAATTGCACGACAGAAACACTGTAAATTAAACACATAAAAGAAAAATATATATATATATAATTTTAAAAGGCTGCGTAAATAACGAAATGTCTATCAGCTATGTTATAATATGAAAATAAGACGCTGTCAGCAGCTTTTACTAGCTAAGTTTTGCTTACCGAAACAAACAGAATGGCTAACAGGTCGAAAAACAAGCGTGTGTCCTTCTTAAATTAACGTAAACACGTGAGCTGCACGTTAGATGCACAAATATACGTGCAGTCAGTCTCCATCGCTTCCAAAACACCTAAAAATAGAGCAGAAGTTAGCTCGACTTTTGACGCTCGTCTGTGACCGACTAACTGAAGAAGAAATGCATCATGGGAACTCAAACTAGTGATGCGTTCAGGTTCCATCACAAATACGGTAAAACCCAACTCATTCTCACTGATTCACTTTTTTTCGATTTTCTTCGTGAGCTTCTTTATGATTTTCTTGATCTTCTTCTCCTTCTCCTCCTCATCCTCTTCAAGGACACAGTGGATCACCATGTCCATCTCACCCCATCTTGAGGATCCTCTTCTGTCACACCAACCCTCCTTCTTCGCTACATCCAAGAACGTCCTCCGTGGTCTTCCTCTTTTCCACGTGCCTGCCAGCTCCATCTTCAACATCATCTGCCCAGCATATCCACTATCTCTTGTCTGCACATGTCCAAACCCTCTCAGCCTTGTCTCTCTAACTTTGTCTCCAAAGCGCTTGACCTGAGCTGTGTCTCTGACATGCTCTTTTCTAATTCTGTCCAGTCTGTTTATTCCCACTGAAAACCTTAACATCTCCAGCTCAGTCTTCTGTCTTTTGTCTACCACCTCCAAACCATACATACATAGAAGGTCTCTTGTAAACCATCTTGGCTTGTACCTCCAGATCTTCTTCCACCTGCTCCCCACTCTCACTGCAGATCACAATGTCATCTGCAAGCATCACAGTCAATGGAAAATCTTGCCTGAACTTATTTTTCAGTCTATATAACAAAAAAAAGAAAATGCATACTTTACTGACATTGTTTGTGTCACTTGCATGTCTGCACTGTTACTGACATTAAAATTATTCTTCATGAATTGTAAACCTGACCAGTATCTCCTCATTCTGTTATTTAATCTGACTTAGAAGTGAAAAATTATAACTAGAAGATTTTTGACTTTTACAGAAAAACAAAAATAAAAATGGTAATTTTGCACCTCTGGATAGTAAAATGGTTTAGTTTAATAAGGTTAAACCAAAATAGCTTAATAACATGTAAACAACAAATAAGAAACGAGCTCAATTAAATAGAAATAAAGTAAATAGAATAAAATTGTTTTATGTGTTATAGTTCATTAAGCTCGTTTTTTATAAGCATTTAATGTGGCAGGAGTTACACAGAGCATGTTTGCATTTCACCATCTAAACATGAACTACACCTCGAGCTGAGTTCCAATCCTCTGGTGAGATACTCGAGTAGCCTTTTTTACTCAATACAATTTTACTCTTACTTGAGTAAAATTGTATTCAATGGCTAATTCTTACATTTACGTTTAGTGAAACTATGTTGAGGTAGTGCTGCTATTACTTGAGTACATTTTTTTGGCTACTCTACCCACCTCTGGGTATAACTCAACTAACGCTAAACAGAAGCGGGAGAAAAAATACCCAAAGTGGAAGCTGTAGTTTACGAGTAACACCTAAAGGCGGCGTAGCGTTTCTATTGTTGTAGAGGACTTTCTGTTCTCCGTTCACAGCTCGTGCCCTGCTGAAGACTTTTAACGTAAAAACTTATAAACTACTCCACCGCATAACGCCATTGATGAAACAATATATGCCCAGAAGATTTGGCGTTATGTTTCTTCGGAAACTCAAAAAACATAAACTTCCAGCACTCTATACTCCTTTGTTGTATTGCGTAATCAGTCTGAAAATGAAACCAAAGGAGTGTGAGTGACGTTTAGCGAACACCTGCTTTCATTTTCCTCTTTGCAGACACAACTCTAGAATATTTGTGAACAAACCGTCAATGCATTTATGTCCACCAATTTACAGATTTAATCATGATTGGCTGTTTGAATTTTTTTTAACATTATTTTTTTAATTATTATTATTATTATTATTACCTGCCTAAATATCATGAAACCTGAAAGAAAGGTGAACACTCCCTGAAAAACATTACTTCAAATCTCAAACCTTCAATTTTTAAAGATAAAAAAGTAAGAACAGATTTGCATGAATAAACTGTTACATGATGGTGATTAAATTACATTTATATTAAACGACCATTATTCTACGTTTACTTTAAAATCGCCTAAAGGGTTCATGTTAATCTCGAACATTTCCCTAATTTTATCCAATACTGTATAAAATATTGCAAAGAATACATGTTCAACGTGAAAATGATGACATAAAACTGCTGTGTTTTGGCTTTTGAGACGTATGCAGCGTGCGCTTCTCTGAGGATTTTCCACTTGATTACAAAATGAAATAGGTGTGTCCTTGCGCTCTGCTATAAATGAAGCGCTGCAGGTTTGCTCCATCAGAACACCAGGAGACCTCAGAATTTGCTTCAAACGAAGGACATTTTTACATATTTTCAAAAATGATCAGCAGGATTTTCATCGCTTGCCTGTTTCTCGGGATGTACAGTACAGGCTTTTCGCTAAATTGCAAATGGATTGGAAAACATCCAAACGCCACACAGAGTAAATTCAGCCTGCACAACAAAAAAGCTTTAAGTCTACTTGATATGATGGTGAGTGCACTTCTTTGCATAATGTTTAATGTGGTATTGATTTAAATACTTTGATTAGTTCCATGCATGTGATGTGTGTGTGTTTGTGTGTGATGCAGATTACTAAAACCACTCAGGATGCTGAGATTGAGCACAAAGTGTCATTCCCTAATCGTCTGTATCGCCAGGCGTGCAAAGCAACAGTAAGTCAACCTCAACTTTTTACATAGAGTTGATTCTATATTTTGGAAGAACTGAAAGTGTTGTGATGGTAAATCTACAAACGTTTATCTTTACATATAGACTGTTCAGCTATGAAAGGGTCGTAGGGTTTCTCTCCCACAGAGCCAAGGGAGTTGTCTCTTATCACACTCTGTCACAACTCCTGTGTATAATTCAAGGACAAAACACAAAGAACTTATTTTCAACCACTTGTTTCAATCAAAGATATCTCTGGGAACTACATTAATATCTTCTTCTTTTCCCAGGCTGAGGATAGACTGACTTTTGTGGTTCAGATTCTGGAGGGGCTGTTTGGCCTGTTTGAGGAGGATCACAGCTCTGCATCATGGGAGGAGAGCACAGTGGGGAACTTTCTCAATATTATCAACAAACAAGCCGAAGAGCTTCAGTCCTGTGTAAGTTCACTCATCACAATAAACATCCATATTCCATTTTTAATTTTACAATTAATTCAGTCTCTATTGTAAAAAAAAAGTCCTGACAAATGTGAACAAGTTAAAGTGATGAATGATGTATTTAAATATATTTTCTTTCATTTCTCTTGGTTTATTTAGATCGGAAGCCACAGTTCTACGACACAGAGGAGCCGACAGCTGACTATTAAGACAAAAATCTATATCGAGAGACTCTCAAATGAAACCCTAAAGGAAAACGTAAGTCTGCATTATTTGTACTGAACCTGTATTTACATATGACAGATATTACACCTGTGGTATTTTAATGATGATAACTTTGTTGTGTCTGTAGGGTTACAGTGCTGAAGCCTGGGAGGAGATCAGGAAAACAATCAAAGCACATCTGCAAAGAGCCCCAATCCTGGTTTGATGTCTGCGAGCTGCCCACTAAAACTTGTCTGTCGGATACATTTTTTAAACTGTATTTGTATTTCTTTGTATGTTTAATTTATTTATTGTATTTATGATATTTACAGTGTTATTTATTTTTAATGTTTGTGCATTATTTATTTATTTATTTATTTATTTATTAGATTTTTTATACATTTTTTAAAAAAATAAACCAGACATATTTCATATTATTTTATGTGTTAAAGTGAATAAATATTTTCTGATCTCACAAATTGAAATATGTTGACTTTTCTATTCCTGAAATATCAATAATAAGGGTTATAAACTTATTTTTATTGAGTACAATCAAACATTAGAAACATTGTCCAGATTTTTTATAGAAAAACCTGTTTGATCTTTCACAAAGGCTCTTATAACATAGAAAGCAGAAGTACTGATACCTCATATGGAGTGGGTAGCACCAAGACCACTTTAAAGACTTTCTTGTGGTTTTTAAAGTGGTGAGTAGTTCTCCAGCCTTACTGAATATATCTTAATTGTTTTCTATGTACACTGTCTATCCAACCATCTTCTTCCGCTAATGCGGGGCCGGGTCACTGGGCAGCAGTCTAAGCAGAGAAGGCCAGATCTCCCTCTCCCCAAACAGCAAGGTGTTCCCAGGCCAGCTCAGAGATACAATCCCTCCAGCATGTCCTGGGTCTGCACCAGGACCTCATGTGGCTCGAGCTCCTGCAGTGGGTGTATAAGGAATAAATGGCCCGTAGCAATGGGCCAGACACCCCATACTCCCAAAGCACCATCCACAGGACACTCTGAGGGACACGGTGAAATGCCTTCTCCAAGTCCATAAAGCACATGTGGACTGGTTAGGCAAACTCCCATACACCTCAAGTCGTCTCAAGAGGATAAAGAGCTGCTCCATGACCAGAATGAAAGCTGCATTGTTCCTGTATAGGAAGTTCATCTAACCGATGGACTCTCCTTTACAGTACCCTGGCATAGACTTTCCAAAGGATGCTGAGGAGTGTGATCCCCCCTATAGTTGGAACACACCCTTCGGTCCCCTTTCTTTAAGATGGGAAAAACCACCTCGGTCTTCTAGTCCAGAGGTGCTGCCAACATTGCAGAGGAGTGTGAACCAAGACAGTCCTACAACATCCAGAACCTTCAGGAACTCAGGGCCGACCTCATCCACCCCAGGGGGCCTGCCACCAAGGAGGTGTTTAACTGCCTCAGTGACCTCACCCCCAGAGATAGACGAGTCGTCCCCCTTGTCCCCAGACTCTATCTTCGTGGAAGATGTAGCAGTGGGACAAAGGAGGTCCTCAAAGTATTTCTTGTACTGCCCGACAATGTTCTCAGTTGAAGTCAGCAGTGCTGAACCTGCCTTATACACAGTGCAGGTAGAACATCGCTTTCCCCTCCTGAGTTGCATGACGGCTTGGCAGACTCTCTTCAAAACTCTTTTTCCATGGCCTCTCCGACCTTCTCCCACAACCCAGTTTTTGCTTCAGCCACTGCTGAACTGTTCGGCTTGGCCTGTCAGTACCTATGAACTGCTCCCAAAGTCCCACAGACTAACCAAGCCTGATAGGACTCCTTCTTCAGCTTGGTGACTCTCTTCACCTCTGGTGTCCAACATTTGGTTTAGGGGTTACCGCCACGATAGGGCACCAACCACTTTGTGGCCGCAGCTCAGTGTAGCTGCTTTGGCAATGGAGGTGCTGAACATAGTCCATTTGGACTTAATGCTCCCAGCCTCCCTCAGAATGCTGTTGATGCTCTGCTGGAGGTGTGAGCTGAAGATCTCGTGGACCAGCGCCTCTGCCAGGCATCCCCAGCACACCCTCACTATAAATGTCGGTGTGCCAGGTCTGTCCAGCATCCTCCCCCTTTGAAAAAAAACAACTTTTTTGTTTCTTAAGCCACCTAACGCTGATCTTTGAGACATTCAAGAATTAGAAAGGCAAACAACTCAAGGGATGAACCAGGGTTGGGTCTACACGCAAGATTCAAAGAACCCATTTTAAATTGTATATTTTTTTATTTATTCCAAAATCTTGATCAGCATGGGAAAACAGTCAAAACAATAGTAAATATACATATCTATTATATACATAAATAAACAAAAAAACAATTAAATAAATAAATTAATAAATAAATAAAATAAATAGACAAACAATTAAATTAACACATCATCATCACAGACATGACAACAGACAGGTTTTAGTGGGCCGTGTGCAGAGATGAAGCCAGCTGTTCTGCTCTCAATAGATGGGCTTTGGTTTCTTTCCTGATCACCTCCCAGGCTTCAGCACTGTGACCCTACAGAAATACCAATAGTTGTATTATTATTATTATTGAAACAGGTTCTTCCATCTATTTATCTTAAGGATTATCTAAACCCCACATTAATGAGAATAATGTGGTCTTACCATTTCCTTTAGAATATGATGTGAGAGTCTCTTAAAATACAGGTGCAGCTTTGTGGTCTTCTTCTTGTGACCGTGGCTCCCAATCTAATTTAAATTACAAGCAATACAACAAATAAGAAAATGTCATGTTTTTGTATCATTTTAGAATGTAAAAACAGCCTAACGAAAAGTGAACTTACACAGGAGTGAAGCTCTTCAGCCTGTTTGTTGGCAATATTGAGAAAGTTCCTGACTGTGCTCTCCTCCCATGATGCAGAGCTGTGATCCTCCTCAAACAGGGCAGCCACCTCCTCCAGAATCTGAACTGTGAAAGCCAGTTTATCCTCAGCCTGGGAGAAGAAGAAGATCAAACAGAGACCGCTTTAGGGATCATTTCATTATAATAAGAGCAGATTTAAAGACAGAATGGATCTATCGAAAAGGACAATTATGGGTTTTTCTTTAAATAAGTAAAATCTGAGGTTCACTTACTGGTGATTTGGACACCTGGCGGTACAGGTGATTAGGGAAGGCCACGGTGACCTCAGCTTCATTGGTGTTTGTGGAGTTTTTAGCCTGCATCACACACAGAAACACATCGAGTGTTTTAGTCATCAGACGCTATAATTATTTCACTAGAAAACTATTTAAATAACGAATGAACTAATATTACAACATTCAAACACTCACCATGGAATCAAGTAGATTCAGAGTTTCCTCGTTGTGCTGTTTGAATTTATGATCCATCCATTTGCAGCTTAGCGAGGAGCCTGCAGTGATCAGACCGAGAAACAGGCAAGCAAAGAGAATCCTGTTCATCATTTTTCAAAAGGTATAAAGTTCCTTTGTATGAAGCAAACTCGGATGTATTCTGATGGAGCTGACCTGTGCGCCGCTTTTATAGCACAGCGAACATATTTCATTTTCTTTACACCTGGGAAACCCGCAGGTGAACGGCGGATTATCGCTTCAACAGGCTGTAATGTGGGACATTTCCGATTTGTCTTTAGATCTACATCATAGCCAAATATCCTAAACTGGAGGATTGGCAGTATTTTTTAAACAAGCTAAGGTATCACGCTATTTAATATGGTAATTCACGTCACTAGTTATCTCCTAAACACAAATATATGAACTTAAATATGTGAAACACATGACAAGAAACACATCACACGGGTGATAATTGTTTCTGTTGTCATAACCTCTCTATGTCACCGGAATAGTTATGTTTAGATATGAAAAACAGAAAGTGTTCCATTAATATTATCGCGATTTTACCGCCAATTCACATCTATAAAATAAAAATAATTGAATACAATTAAATGTAATTATTGGCAACGCTACTTAAATCTGAGTAATTCATAATAAATTATGGTATTCCACATTTACGTAGTGACTTCCATCCATTTGCATTGATTATTTTTTCCTTTTATCGCCATCTTTTTCACACAGCACACAGCGTTTTCGGTTTGAACAACGAACAATGTATTATTTTTTTTTGCATAGTTGGAATTACTCAGCTGCTTCTGTGTAAATGATAATCCGGTTTACCTAAAGCTCCAGGTGTATTGCGCAGTGTCCATATGTACTATAAAAGGGAAGTTCCTGCATTCAGAAACTGAAAGTGGCTTGATCACTGCGTGGAATGTGCCGTAACGCATTCATGCGAACCAATGAGTGACATTTCGCCTTGTTTGATCTTGAACTTGTGGCTTCCCTGTGTGAACCAGGTAACCTGTGCAAAGCTAGGCTCTGCTTCACATTTTAATCGGAAGATGAGCGCATGGTTCCATCTCAGTTGAGAAATAATTAATAAAGACACAGCTGTTGTATAGACAGAAGTGAGATCAGTATCGCTGATCGAAACCAACAATTTCAGTTTTCTGATTTTCTGGACCAGATAAGGACTATCTTGAACTGTAAAAAAATTATAAAAAGCATAAAAACTCTCATTTTGGGTCATTGAGTAATTTATCGCTTGTAGACTTGATTATTCAATTCACTGTATATTGGAATGAACAACACTGATACCCCAGTGCAGGTAGTTCTGGTGCCAGGTAAATATGAGCATATATTCACAGGTACATATGTAAAATATTAGCATTTGTGAATTTTGTATCTTATTTTTAAATACTTGAATGGAGTAGCCCTGCTTTATCTGACGGACTTATTGCACCCCTATGCCAAATCTCACTTCTTTAGCTCATTGGAGGAGATCTGGAGATTTCAGGTTAGGTCCAGTTACCACTACTGAGATAACAGAGAGAAATGACTGGAAAAATGGGTTAGCCATATATTTAAATTAGTGTTTTTCTTGATTTAGACTGGCAGCCACATACAAGAAGAAATCTGTTCAATTCAATTCAATTTTATTTATACAGCGCCAAATAACAACAGCAGTCCCCTCAAGGTGCTTTATATTGTAAGGTAGACCCTACAATAATACAGAAAACGCCAACAATCACATGACCCCCTATGAGCAAGCACTTTGGCGACAGTGGGAAGGAAAAACTCCCTTTTAACAGGAAGAAACCTCCCGGCAGAACCAGGCTCAGGGAGGGGCGGGGCCATCTGCTGCGACCGGTTGGGGTGAAAGAAAGAAGACAGGATAAAAGATAAAAGACATGCTGTGTAAGATTAATAACACAGCTGTATGCCAAGAAAAAAATGCATTTCAAGAAACTCTCAGATGATGATCTAAAGAAAAAAGTCTACATTATTCTAATTCTCTAAGCACATCTGTTACAAGAAGGAATTTTAAATTTAGCTTATACTTTTGTCATATATTCATTTTTTTTTTCATTTACAAGCTGCTTGGATACGTGATTCTTTTTCTTCTGTGTGGTCTAATAAATATTCATATTCATATTTATAAACATGCATTAAATGTAATATTTAATATAATTATTTAATACTTAAAATGTAAGATTTCTGAGGGGTTATTAAATATTAAACTTTGCTTCTACCTTGTGTTCTTGTTTCTAAAGTATGTTTTGTGTTATTTTTTATTTATTATATTTATTATTTAAATTATGTCTGGTTGAGACTGGAATATTTCAACAGCAAAAAAGCTGGAAAACGTGAATAAACTTGTGAAGCTCCAAGAACCAGTAAACTCCATCAGACATTTGCTGCAGGCTCTTATCAAAGCTGCACAACAATGGGGAAGTTTTGCCCTGTTTTGACCTTTGACCTTTTAATCAGTAGAGCTTCTTCTTTCTGTTTGCCTTTTGGTTGCTTTGCTTGACGTCTTACATGATTTACCACTGTGATGTTTGCAAGGATAGTAGCGATAGTAGACTTTGCGGCCGTTTCCAGCTTTGCATTTTTCCATAGAGCAGTAAAGGATCATGTGATCAAAGCACGGTTCACACAAGTCTGTTCTGACATGTAAAGCCTCACTCCGAGATGCTTTTGAAAAAGCAAAACTGAACTGTAAAACATAACAATGTTATCATTGGTAAAACATGCCATCTCTGTTCAATACAAAAACAGTATCATTATTATTATTATTACTGAAATGTTAAAGATTAAAAGACAGCCACTATGTTATGCTGTTAGCCGACTAGTTTATCGCCTGATTGAAGAAATAAAGTCTTTATATGGTGACTTTACATCAAACAAATAAAAGTTTTAGTGTAATTATTGACTACTTGATTTAATATTGCAGAATATTTGTGGAATTGCCCAATTATATATTTACTTTCACATTTCTTTCTTATTTGTGGGGATAGGTTAATTGAAAACTCTAAATTGCCCATAGGTGTGAATGTGAGAGTGACTGTGAGTGCGACTGGTTGTCTGTCTATGTGTGTTAGCCCTGCGACAGACTGGCGACCTGTCCAGGGTGTACCCCGCCTCTCGCCCCAAGACAGCTGGGATGGGCTCCAGTGCCCC
>VURO01049747.1:10527-23615 GCA_015108175.1 Pelvicachromis taeniatus | reverse complement strand
GATAACTTAAAAATGTTATTGTTTGGCTTTTTTTAGTATTTTATTTGTTCCTGAGTAAATCGGTTTGGCTGTGATTAAAGTTATAGTTTTCACACAGCACACACAATATACTCCGGTGTCCTGTTATATTTTAGATATCAAGGAGCAGACGGCTGAGTTTATTCAACTTCACCGAAACAATCTGCAGATTTCATTAAAATGTAATAAACTATCATCTTGTCTTTATTTTTAGTTAGCACATACCTTAAACACTCAAAGCTGTAAGCTAATGATAGTTATATAAGAGCAGATGCATGCTGGTGCAATAAGCTGCACGTTTTACGTCCATGCATGATCTGATTAGTCGACTAATCGCAAAAATAATCGGTGACTAGTCGACTGTCAAAATAATCGTTTGTGGCAGCCCTAATGCCTACACATGGCAGAAGGTTTAATCAGTAACCCCCTCACAGATTAAAACTGTTAACATGCTACTTATTGAATAGACATCATGAAAAAGCTGACACCTCGACCTTACTCTGCCTCTCAGGTAACCATCTTTGGCTTATTAAAGCCACATTGTCACCCAGTGAGCAGCTGGTGTGTCAGGGTGTGCAGTGCGGTTTAAGGTGGGATGAATCTCTCCAGGGCGGGTGCTCGCCTCTGCCCGTAACACAATACTCAACTATCTCACTACATCATGGTCACACCACATAGCTGTCACCCGCAGAAAACGTACACACACACACAGAGACACACACACATAGCATACACATACTCAGTATACTTGCAGAGAAGTGCGCATATTTCCACACACAATGAAACCTTCCCTGTTATTTTCCCTCTGCATTTTTTTCCACTTGTAGCCAGAAAGAGTAAGCCACGTGTTGGTTTGCAGCATGTTTTCTAGCCTGCACAAAAAAGAGTCTGCAACTGTAAAGTAATAAGATCGAGAGGCCACATGAAGGATATTTATCAGTGTCATGTCTCCTCAGTGGATAAATGAGACTCTTCATCAGGACGTTGACACTGCTGGGTTTTATAGTTTGTCTGCTGCAGCTCTGTGTGCATTTGTGTGTGTGTGTCGCAGCCCAGATTAGTTTGAATGGCAGGCAGCGTTTAGAGGCTTCCACAGCTGCTTGCCAACACGCTCCCGACAGAGTGCTGAGAGATGTGCGACTCCTTTATCTCTCTGTATATTGCTCATGTCTCCTCCTTCCTTGCTGCTTGTCTCTGCACGCCTGACGTACTTTCAAATTGTCCTAAATCAATACTCGAAGGCCTGGCACGTAGAAAGACACACACACACACACACACACACACACACACACACACACACACACACACACACACACACACACACACACACACTCCATGTCTTTTTCAACTTTTTCAACCCAATTCTGATCTAACAGCAGTGGAACAGCTCTAACCTGCCACTGTGCCTCAGGCATGTATCCACAGCAAAAAGAAGTCAAAAATAACACAAGACGTGTGCACATATGCAGATATTTAAAGCATTATCACACCGAGTTTCCTACAATTCGAATTTACTTGGAGAGGCTGACCGAGATGAGCTTTTTTACCCCTCAGCTGTAAAAGGCTGGTGGGATAATGTTGTTACCCTCCTTGACGGCTGCCGGTTGGCCGGGCGGGAGGTCAGCGTGGACACCCAAGTTTGTGAATGTGATAAATCGAGAACAAGGCAACGTGAGAGGTTCAAATTGATAGCATAGGTGCTAAAATATGTGTGTCTTGTGTGTGTTTATTAGGAGCCTGAGGGGTAGCATTGGCGCTTGCCAGTAATTTAACATTTTACTTTCACATGCCTCTGAGAAAATGACACATAGCGTACTATCTCTTTGCACTTCTTTTGATAGTTTAGTAACTGCTAATCAGCTAGCCTGAGGCCATAGTCCTCGATATTATACAGCTTCAAGTGTCTGTGTAGATGTCCACATGCCTGCCAATTTTTTTTTTGTGACCAAATAGACTCATCCAGAGAGACTATACATTACAATGCACCAAGTCCCCAGGCGATGGGCTTCAAGTGGTCTTCAAAGAAGTATAACAGGAATAACTGCTTGACTGTTTTATTTCCAGCTGCTCCATAACGGAGTATAATCAGGTGGAGCTGTATGAGCTCCCCAAGCCTGCAAAGCACAACAAGGACTACTGTCGCCACCTGCAGTCCAACAGCATGGTGTTACAGTTCCTCTGTACGATGAGAAACTCACCGGAGAGTCAGCTGGTTATAATTAATCTGTTATTTGTTATTTATTTGTCAAGTAGTTCATTATTAAAGCATTTGCAGGGGAGTTTTTCCTTCCCACTGTCGCCAAGTGATTGCTCACAGGGGGTCGTATGATTGTTGGGGTTTTCTCTGTGTTATTGTAAGGTCTTTACATCACATTATAAAACGGCCTTAATAGCTTGTTATGATTTGGCGCTTTATAAATTGAATTGAATGAACTGTATTATTTGAAATTTGAAAAATATAAGAAAGTTATATATATATAGTATATATAGTTTATACCTCATTTATGGATACAATGATTAGAGTTATATTGATTATTTGATTGGGGTCAGGAATGTTCCAAGCAACTGAGGGAAGCAGTCTAAAAGTGGGAAAGGGTTGGAAAAAAAACTATTAAATTTAAGCACAATTTCATGGTCAAGGGTTAATATTGATAAGGAAATACTGCACTTTTATTAAGCAGTAACTGGTGGCTCCACAGTGTAGTGGTTTACAGATTTAACATACAAATGGTCCCCAGTTCAGTCCCAGGTGGTGCAAAGAAAGCCCTTTAGGGATTGTGTCAGGTAAGGGCATCACCAAATAAAAACATGCAGAGCTTAATTTGTGACACTGTAACTGTGGAATGAACAAAATTTACAAAATGCAGATTAACTGGTGGTTCTAAATTGCCCATAGGTGTGAATGGTTGTCTGTCTCTGTGTTAGCCTTGCGATAGACTGAACTATCAGTCTATCGCAAGGTTCACGTTTTGAGATTTTGAGATTCTCAAAATCTCAAAACAAGTGGAACCAGTTAGCAGTTTGTAGGACTCGCCATCAGAAGATCCAGACCTGTAGTCTTATTCGTCTTTCTGTCTGAGGCGTCTTAGCCAGGGAATGTGGTTTCTTAAATGGAGAAAATTTATGTGGTTGCCTCCAGCTCAATGCTCGGGACCGCACACTGTTACCTCACATTTACAATGGAAGGTTTGTCTTTACAACTGTGGGATAACAACTTAATTCTCTGTCAATAATGGGGTTGTTACTCCCTGGTATCTTTTAATGGGAAAGAGTTGAATAGTTGATAGATTCAGTTATTCTTCACGTAACGCCACAAAAGCCAAAAATATTCATTTTCTAATTATACGAATAACAAAAAATTGAAACTTCACATTTCAGAAGAGAAGAAATGTTTGGTGTTTTTGATTTAATAAAGTCTCGCTGACAATAAATGTTAATTAAATTCTTGTGAGATAGTCTTTCTCATGTCACCACTAACATTCTGAGTATTAGTTTCACTTTTTTAACCTGCTTTTAACTTCTTAAATGGGACTAAAATCTAAAGTAGCTGCCAACCTTCCTATAAAGAGATGATAACACTTATATAATGTCCATCCATTCGCTTCCGCTTATCCTTTTCAGGGTCGCGCTGGAGCCTATCCCAGCTGTCTTGGGGCGAGAGGCAGGGTACACCCTGGACAAGTCGCCAGTCCAACACGCAAAGACAGACAACTATTCGCACTCACATCTATGGGCAATTTAGTGTTTCTAATTAACCTAACCCCACTAACTGCATGTCTTTGGATTGTGGGAGGAGTACCCGGGAGAACCCACGCAAACACGGGGAGAACATGCAAACTCCACATGGCCTGATGGTGGAATTGAACTCACGACCTCCTTGCTGTGAGGCAGCAGTGCTAACCACCGTGCCCCCATGCCCACTTATATATATATATAGTTGTCAAGCAACTTCTATAATGTTGTTCAACAATCTTTTAAAGACATTTTAAAGTTCATTTTGTGCTACTGTTATACTCCTCGCTACAACATTCACCCCAACCCAACCCTTGACCTTTGACTCTTCTGCTGAGACAATGTAGCTAACAGGCCAAGTCACACCTTAGTTCTCAAAACTGCTTCACCTCTAGCTTCTCATTCTGTCCTCTTATGATTCGTCATGTTGCGAGAGTAAGCTCTGTTTAAATTCCTTTAGGCCATTGAAACCTGCAGTATCAACCCCGAGTGAGTGATGTGTTGAAGCAGCTGTCTCAGATATGTGACATGTGGTTAATCATCTGCGAAACGATCTGTGCTTCTTTCAGCGGTGATTGAAAGGGTGGTGCTGAAAGGGGTTCCTCACAAGCCTGAAGACTCCAGCGAGTATAGGTTTGAGGTGGGTACATTATAAATATGAGTACATGCAGGCATGTATTGTGTGGCTCCTGCTCACCTTTTAGGCTTTGTTAATATCTCTCCCCCCCCCTCATCCCCCTACTCTTTCACTGCTTTCTTGCCATTCCTTTCCTCTGCTCCTCCAGGTTAGCTGGTCCGATGGGTTGGTGGTATCCGTTGTAAGAACTCAGGAGGAGGTAACAGAGCTGATGTCCCAGGTCAGGAACACCATTTCAACACACGAATGACAATAAACCCGAGTTACATTCAAGCAGTTCTTTTTATTGCACACTAAAACTAATGTGAGTAGGCAATAGAGCCGCTCTGTTTGAAATCTGCAGATTTTTAAACAAATTCTATTAGAAAACTAAAGCTAGCTAGATATCGCGCTTTTTTTTGGTTTGTTTTTGAGGTGTATACCGTATATCTTCTAATAGTAGCCCCGGCGTTTATTCAAAAGTAGGACGGCCCGGCGTTTAAAAGAGACCAGCGGTTGTTGGAGACCAGCTCTTATTCCCTTCTCAGACAGAATGGTGATGGGTAAACTGAGTTCATTTGGCAGTAAAATACGGTATGGTACCGTATTTACGGCCACAAAATGTAGGCAACAACAGTGGATGAACATTTCAGGATTTAATGAAATTATCAGTGGAGACGAAAGGGCAAAATCACCGATGCTTAAAGGAGACCGGCTACTATTGGAGACCGGCGTCTATTTGTTGTGACATGTTTTCAAACCCGGCGTTTATTAGAAACGGGCGTCAATAAGAGACAGGCCACTACTAGCAGATATACGGTATTAAACCTTATGAGCTTGACCTTTTCCAACTGTGCCTATAATTTAAGAAATCATCAACTGTCTGAACAGTCAGGTATTTCTTGGTATCATCAGCATAGAAGTGTAATGACACGAAGAGCTTAATTTACTTTGTTTTTATAAGAAATGTTTCTCACTTAGCTGTCACAAGCATTTCCTGATGAAGTGGAGAAGTTCCCCCCTCAGTCCATGGAACTGGACCCCAGGTTAGTCCCAAAACCCCCATCCTTTTGAGGTGGTTTTGTTTGTTTCAGCTGACAGTCTATGAGAAACGTGTGATAAATTAGATCAGCTTCAGAAATTACAGAGAGAAATGTCACACTTTAGTGTAACTCAGCTGTTTGAAAGACCTTCAGAAGCCTGGAGAGCTTTTGCCCAAGACCACTTAAAGTCCAATCACATGAAAATCTCCTGACATGGCTCAGTGCTTTATTTATTTATTTTTAAATCCATAATTTCTCATTCAGTCTATTGTTGCACCTGCACTTGAAAACCATCCAATAAAGTTTTGTCCCCGGCTCATTCTTCGTCTCATCACTCTTACCTCGCAAAACTGCTTTAAAGGCACCATGCGACGTTTTCTTATAAACAGACCGGAGATATGTTTACATTCGAAATGTTAGGTCTGTCTGTAGAAATATAGATTTTATGTTAAAGCTCCTTATATGGATTTATTTTTAATCTGACATCAGAACATCTATTCCTTTAGTTTTTAAATCTACTTCCCACTTCCTCATTTCCCTTTCTTTCTGTTGTCCCACCCAGGTGTCTAACAGCCCTGCCCTGCCATACCCTCCAGCACCACAGTGTCCAGCTGTTCTTCACCTCCACCAGGCCTCTCTCACCCAACTGTCCCTCCTCTCCCCTCTCCTCCCCACTTGCATCCTCACTACCAACCTCTCCTATAGCCCCATCCTGCCCGTTCACCTCCAGCTCCAGTAAGTCATTATTTCATTGGACAAAAATTATAGAGAGCATCAGGGATATAAAAGAGGAGACATTCTTATTCATAGATGATGATGAAAGATCAAAGGCAAGATAAAAGATATCATGCCCGTGTTCGGCTTTTGGGGATGAGAGAGGAATGAGAGGTAATGGAAAGGACAAGGCTGCAAGTCTGAGCCCTGGTTGGTTGTAGTGAGGAGGTGAGACTGCAGGCAGGATTTTCAGTGTGTGTCTCTGAGGTGTTGGAGGGAGCAGACGCAGTCTATTTTAGTCCGGTGTGGGAATTCAGCATGGCATGTTTGTGTTGGGAAGCCTAGAGTGTGGTGACCTCATGTTGCTGTGTGTGTGTGTGTGTGTGTGTGTGCTCGGCCTATTAGTGTGACTTCATCCCAGAGGGTATTTATAGCCACCAGTGGAGTGTGTTTCTATGTGTGGTTGTACTTTGTGCGTGTGTTTATTCCTCTGTGAGTGGGTATCAGACTCACAGGAGAAGCAGGGCTAAAATGAATGTGTCCGGTTTTGCTCCACAAACACACCCATCAGTGAATTCTGCATAGACTGCAATAGTTGGAGGTAGCATCAAGGACACAGCATTAGTAACATTTTCCCTACATACCGTAGATCTTCTAATAGTGGCCTGTCTCTTATTGACGCTCGTTTCTAATAAACGCCGGTTTGAATACATGTCATGACAAATAGACGCGGTCTCCAATAGTAGCTGGGCGACCTTCAACCCGGAAGCCCCTCCGTGCTGTCGTTGGTCCTCCCGCGTCTCATCACTCGGCCAGCTGTTTCCAATCAGCCGTCATCTACGACCAGCGGCATTTAAGCTGGATGCAGCGCCAGTTGAGGTGGGATTATTACACTGAACTGGAACTGTCGGCTAGCGAACCTGCTAACTGTGATTTTCTGGTCTTTTACTTCCTCTCCTGGAGAGTCGGGTGGAGAGACGTTTCGGGGAGCACCACTCGTGCACTGGGCTACCACAGACAAGGAGACACACGGGAGCAAAGGAGGAGCACAATTGGGAACTGCATTATTTGTGAACTGTTGGAATACATTTTGGAGCACTGTAAGTAAACATGGGGTAGCTTAATAGGTAGAGTGCTCACCCCTTTATCAGAAGGTTGGGGGTTCGAATCCACCCAGCTACCCTGAGGTACTCTTGAGCACAGTACCGTCTCTCCTGTGCTCCCCGGGCGCTGGATTGTTAGCTGCCCACTGCTTTACTGAGTGAATGTGTTAAATGCAGAGAGCAAATTTCATTGCCTTGTACTGTAGTAATGCGCAATGACAATAAAGTTGTGTTTCTTTCTTCTTAAACGCACTGTCTTTTCACCTCAGTCTAAAAACTGCGCCTGAGTCCTCTTTCCCTCTCACTTCCGTGACAATTCAGTCTGAGAAGGGAATAAGAGCCGGGCTCTTTTAAACGGCGGGAGAATTTTTTGAATAAATGCCGGGCCTACTATTGGAAGATATACGGTATATATTAACTTCATTCAGTTGTGATCAGAAATTTACATACACTCGTCATGGGCATGAACGTCATGGTAATTTGGGGCTTTGAATGATTCCTTTGCATCTTTAATGACTTTAAAAAACAGTTTCAACAGTTTGAATTTATTCTGGATTTATTCACTCGTATTTGCTTAAATATACCTTGTCAAGTTGCACCTTGACCAGATACTTTTGGTAGTCATCAGCAAACTTCTGGCATAATTCTGGCTGGATATTTCGATATTCCTGGTAGAATTGGTAGAGCAAGTTTAACAATGGTTGGTTTGGTGCGGCTGAGGATGGATGGATGGATGGATGGATGGATGGATGGATGGATGGATGGATGGTTTGGTGGCACAGACCTGGCCTTAAACTCCACTAGTATTCAGTAGTGTTGAGAAGCTTGACGTTAGCCTGTTTTATCCATTCTGAAACCAGTTTTGATGTGTGTTTGGGATTACTGTCCTGTTTGAACACCCACTTGTGTCCAAGCTGCAGTTGTTTCGCTGTCGAGAATTTGGAAGTCCTTTATTATTCCATCCACTTCGTTCCGGTATCACTGGCAAAACGGCCTCATGGCATGATGCTGCCGCGACCATGCTTTTAATAATAAAAAGTCTTAACTTTACTCCTTTAAACAAACTTCATCATTGTTATATTTGCTATTTTTTACTCAATTTTGTGAGTCATTTTAACTCAGCTTTATCATTATTGCTGTTTGTGGATAGAATACTAATTGGTCTCATTGTTCTCTAATTTTATTTCATTTTATTGGCCTGCATGTCTGGTAGCTCATATTTAAGCCTCTTATATTTAAGTTATAAATATCTTGTGCTTAATATTTTTCTGCTGTTAGAAGTGAATATAACTATCCGCCCAGTTAACTGAAGTTTCAGCTCTTTGTAGACTTTTGGCTTTGACGCGTCTCCTGATGGTGATGATGGTTTTTATTGTGAATCTGTTGCACAGATCTCGGCTGTATGATGCAGTACAAAGGAGGTAACAGGTACGATCTTTGACCTCGCTGCATTAAAACACATCTACATGTTCAGTCTTAGAAGTGCACTTTGTAGTTTTTGTATTATTGTATCATTATTATTATTATTTGATTACAGAATAATTTGTACCCCCATTGCTCATTGGCTGTTGTTGTCTCTCAGGGTGGTGTACAGAGTGGCCAGCATCCAGCCCGTCATCAGCACCCACAACTCCGTCTTGACTCGTTCTACTCCTCACCTGTCCTCCCTCTCCTCTCCTCCTCCTCCGACTCCAGCTCTCCTACCCTCCATTCCTCCTCCCCAGCACTCCCCACAACTTTCCTCTCTCCCTCCCCCCGTGCCAGCCCTATCAGCACGTGGCTCTGCAGGAAGCGGGGGCGACACCTCCTCCCAACCGCATCCCCAGCACGGTCAGCTTCATTTATACACGCAGCCCTCCCAGCACCACCTTCATGCACAAACCGGCAGCCAGCCCAGTACGCAGCCTCAGACTCTGCACCTGTCCCATTCCCAGCCATCGTCCCGCTCCCAGTCCCATAATCAGTCACTCTCCCAGTCTCAGCCCATTATGCCAGAGCAGAACGGCATCCTGGACTGGCTCCGCAGGCTCCGCCTCCATAAGTATTACCCCGTCTTCAAACAGCTCACCATGGAGGAGGTGGGTACATCTTTAGATTACACCATGTTGTGTGTATAAAACGTCGTACCCGTGCGCATGTATAATGTATTAGCATATTTCTTGTTCAGCATACTTATTTTGATTCTTCTGAATGTGTTTCTCTGTATAAATTGCAGTTTTTAGCTCTGACAGAGGAGGACCTGAACAAGTACGACCTCACCCAAGGAGCAAAGAAGAAACTGAAGACCCAGCTAGAACTCCAAAAGTCTGCAGAGTAAGCGGCAGATAACAAAAATTCAGTTTTTCTGTCTTCTTTCTTAAATGACAGAAAATATTTGTAGAAATCACTCAGATTTGTCACAAACTTGTCTCTGTACCATCTCAAATATTAGTATACACACTGAAGTTGGCATTGATAGTTTTGATGCTGCAGTTCAGTTGTTTTCCAAAATCACCTGTTTGACTTTAAAAAGTTTAACAACTGGCAAACAGACCGATCCTCTGCTGCTCTCCCCAGTAAACCTCCTGCACCAGGGGTCCAGACAGCATCAATGGTTAACCAGCTGAGGGCGGGCAGGAGAGATAAGATGTGTTTTACGTGCCAAGACACAAAAACACTGGCTCTGATTTAAGTACACAAGCATACACGGATACACGCGCACACCTGAGCGTGAACTTGTTTTCTCTTGACTGTTTCCGTTCCCAGAACCAACAGGTCTCCATTAGGCAGGCGATTTGTGTATTCGCGTGCGTACGTGCTTGAACAAGACTCGGAAAATGGAAAATATTCCTGTGGTGATTTTCCGAAGAGATAGTGGCGTTTGCAGAGGTGCAGCTCAGACCTGAGGAGCAGGTTAAGCGGGTAATGTCTCCCCCGGGTGGTCGGTAAAAGACACCAGTTGTTTTTGTTGCACAGAAATTGCCTGCAGTTCAGCTGTGCGCAGCAGGGGGGCGCTTGTGAGCTCATCCTTAATAAATTGGAGTGAATAAAGCTCAATGACTAAAATAAGTCCAGCTTTCGTTTTAGTTTTGTCAAATACAACATAGATAACAGGATTTAAGCTGGAGTCCTTTATATTTTCTTTCAGTGAAGCTGCTTCTCTCTACTGTTGCTCACTCCGTGGCTGAAATACTGATGCCAGATGGACCAAACGTCCCTAATGCTCACAGAAGGAAAATGTTCCCGCACCTAAGTTACATTTTTGGTCCAATTCCTTTTTAAAAAGGGTCAAACTCACACACAGTTTACATGATGGAAAGAATTTCAGGTCAAAAAGAGCCATGGAAAAGAAGTAAACAAAGGAAGCTGCATGCTTCCTTTGTCAGTCGGCTTAAGGTCTCCACCGCTCTGCTCATGGCTGCTGGTTTCCTCAGCTGAGTCTTGTTAGGCTGCTACCGCCTGGATGTCTAGTTAGCCACCGGATGTGCCTGTTCAGACTTCAAGCAGGCCTATGTTACAGGGTGGGAGCACGTTTCTTTTCATTGTTCTTTAATAAACACAGTAGAGCGCATACTTATCTTTTTTAAAGGATTTAATTCGCTACACAAGATGAAACACAATAGACAGCTTTGTGTTTGATACATGTTTTTCTGACTCGAATGCTTTGCCTGGTCCCAGCAGGGAGATGAAGATGGAGAAGCGGCCGTGCAGTGGCATTGCCAGGGTGACGCCTTCCAGTCACATGGGACCCTCAGCTCACCCCACCTCCAGTGCAGGTAACACAGCAGGGTTGTTTCAAGTATCAGTGGAAAAAATTACTGATTTTTTGGATCAGATTTGCTATTAGCAATAAAGGCCAAATCACTGTGAGCCAACGCTCAGGCTTCAGATTGCTCTAACTCTTTCCCTTTTGCATCTGATGATGACTATGATGTCATAGTGAGGGAATGTAATAATATGGTCATCACGAGCTGCCCACCTGCTCTTCTTTCCAAGTAAAGTCTCATAAATTCAGACTCACTTCACTTGACCCAGGAGGGGTTACAACAGTTCAGAACTGAACTGTATTCAAATGTTTTCCAGGAGAACTGCGAGTGGAGGTGGACGCTGCGCCGCACCACCACCCTGTCTCCACAGACAGCAGCTCGTCCTCAGGCTACTCCAGCTCTTCCTGCTCCCCTCGCACCCCACACAGTTGTGACTCCACCTTTGACAGGACCAGAGACATTCACAGACGTACGTTTTCTCTCACGACTGCAGATTTAAAGCGAACCGCGTCCGCGCGATCTGCGAAGAACAGTTCTTAAAGTCTAGATTGACATTAAGGAGAAGCAGGTCAATAAAATTCTAAATGCAAGTTTGGTAAATCAATGACACTAAGCTAGAGACAGAATTGTCCAAATTGTTTATATTCAAATATACATGCAAATGTTATATAAACACAAATGTCTTTCAGGTGTGTTGGCTCCAGATACAGCAGGAAGTGGTCCAGAGAAGGATCGCTCCTGCATGTTCATTCTGAACTCGACAGGCTCCAGTCGCCCCACAGCCCAGGTTCTGCCCGTCCAAACCGATCCAGCTCCTCCTCTCCCTCCCTCCTGCTCCTCCCACCTCCCCTTCGGCCTCACGCAATCTGCTTATCACCCACAGGGCAGTTACCCACAGACGCTGCTCTCCCCAGTCTCAAACCCAGCACGCATTCTCACCTCCCCTCGTAAGCCCAGGCCTCCTCCGCTGGCCACAGAGGACCGGACTAAGCCGCTGGGCTCGGGCCTTCCTGCGGCCGGTACAAGCTTCAGTTCAGGACTCGGGGTGGGGGGTGGGGTGGGGGTCAGACGGGAAAACCTGTTCCCCAGGGTCAACATGGATGGCTTGTCTGGACTCCAGGACTCTGTGGTTTGTCGCGGTCTTTCGGGAGGTGGCGTTAGTCTGATGGTAGAAACCAGCTGCGCTCTGACCTCCACCTCCAACAGCCACCACCATGTTTCTCACCCCCCTGTCCACTTCCACCTCTCATCCTCTTCCTCCCCTTCTCCCTCTGGATTTTACTCTTACCCCCCTGTGTCCTCGTCCTCCTTCGCCTCTTTCTCTGCTTCCCCCGCCTGCACCTCCTCAAAAACTGCCTCTCAGGTTGGCAGCTCCAGTGGCGGAGGTAGCTATATTCCCATGGCAACAGCAAGCACAGTTCCTGTGGCTGCAGTCCCGGGCAACACTTACTTCCCACCCCACCATACCTCCAGCCCGTCTCCTTCACCCTCCTCTGCTTCTTCATTGGATCAAAGTTCTGGTCACAGTCCCTCCGTATGTGTTTGCAGTTCTTGTGGTTGTCGAGGGAACTGCGGCGCCTATGGGGCGTTGCCTGGATACGCTGCAGCCAGCTACCTGCAGCCGTTCTCAGCCGGGCCCTCGCTCTTCACCCTGGGTCCTCTGCTCCATCTCAGCCCCCTGATAGCATCGTCCAGCACCGCCGGCACTGGTGCTGCACCCTTCTCCTACCCAATGATGGTACCGCCGCCCCTCTACCGCCACAGCCCGCTGTCACACGACCAACAGCAGGGGTTCGGCTTTTACCAGCCCCACGGCATCATGGGAAACGGTGGGCAGAAAAGGACAGCAGGGAACCTGTCATGTTATAACTGCGGCGCCCACGGACACAGAGCCGAGGACTGCAAACAGCCGCCCATGGATGCGACCCAGCAAGGTGAGTCAGTGAGTACGGAGTGTGAAAAAAGCCCGATTTTAATCAAAAACAATACACTTGAGAATTCTATTTGTTCATTTTATATTTAAATATAAAATGAACTTTAAATATAAAGTTAAAGTTCATTTTAACTTTATATTTAAAAAGTTCAAATGATATTTATGTTTTTATTTTAAATGTAA
>VURO01049745.1:0-17952 GCA_015108175.1 Pelvicachromis taeniatus | reverse complement strand
GGGGTAATGCAAGAAGAAGGTAATACAAAAACCCCTCAAATCTTTATTTCATGGGAAGTGTAAACATTAACTGTCATTTGAGCAGATATTTGAGCACCTTTCTAAGTCATAATAAAAGCTGCCAGTGATGGTGTTTCGGGTATGCTTTGGATCTGTCTCACTATTTGAGTGCATGACATCTTCATCCAGAATGTGCTGACATTTAAAGACATCTCGTCTTCCCACTATCTGTGTCAATGACTGCCAAAAAAAAAACCCTTAAGTAAAGTATTCCCCACCCACCTGGTTATCAGCAGGTAAGGTGCTCTTTTAAATTAAGGCTGCTCATTTTTGCTCCCTTTGCCAAAGAGCTCAGTCTTTACTTTATGTACCCAAATCTTTTTTTTTTTTCCAGAGTCACCACTCCTGTGACCACAAACTCTTCCTGCAGCTTCTTTTTCATACCAGGGGTGTGGTTTTACTACCTGCCTGGGAAAAGTAGAATTTTCTCTGAACATTCAAATGAATAATAACATGTGAAAGAAACTGTGTGTGTACTGGAAATATTTTTAGTTCGTAAAATTTGTGTAAAGGCACCCATACTTCTGTCAGTAGCTGAAGTTTAGCTAAATCTAATCTGATACTTCTGCTTGTCTCAGCAATTGCGCTTTAGCTTCATTTGGCTTGCTAAGCTTAAACTGAAGCACATTTCAGCACTTCTTCCACCATTTCACAGGAAGTTTAATTGAAGTCATACTTCAACTTAACTCAGTTCTCACACCAAAATTGGCAAGAAGTCTCTTTCATCATTTGTATTTAACATCTTAAATACTGCTTGATTTTAATTTCAGCTGCCACATATTTTGAAATATTTTGTGAGAAATCTTTTTCTTTTAATTCAGACTTTCCGCAGCAAGCCCACATGCATTTCCTCTGGAAAGCTTTACAGTTCCTGCTGTCATTCCACTGACAAAGTTTGGCTGACACACTTGAACTGACACTAATTTCTTTCAGCTCCTCCACTCTAGCTCACCCTTCAACCTTAATTCATCACTTACACTTACGCAGACATTTCCACTCGTTTCAGTGCTTAAGGGTAAAACTGAATCTTTAAGTGTTTTCAGCACTTCCAATTCACCTGATGCTTCAACCTCACGCCGTGCACACACTTAATCGGACACTCTAATTGTATTTCGGTTGCTGCTTTCCTCAATAGACATGCTTTTCTTGTTTTAATGTTTCATGTGCATTTGTTTCTGTAGTTTAACAAACCCCCTATTTAATTCATTTCCACTAACCATGTCGTTCATGTAACGGCAACATCGTTAAAATCTCTTGCTGAGGACAGAATTAAGTCTAATTTCACAGGATTAAGGCTGCACAGCTGATGAGTGATGTTCTCTCTGTCTACCTTAGGTGCTGATGACTTGTTGTTGCTTGACTGAACACATAGTTTAGCACTAATCGCATCACTGCTCAGCAATAATCACCAGTTGGAAAAAAAAAATCCTGATAGGTATGCACAATGTAATACCTGCACAAACACACATAGTCTCTCTGGCACTTTTTAAGCCTTGTTGCTTAAAGATTAAATTTGTTTTAATTGCCTATTAAGGGAAAAATAAACAATCTAGTATATAAACACACTAGAATTAAACTAGCACTGTACAAGTCAGGCTGACAATTCCAGTCCAACACTGCCATGAAGCCTCAAAGTAGCCATAAAATCTTTGACAGACACCTCCTCCCTTGGCAGATCTTCCAAATATTTCCATTTCTTCTCTGCTGTAAAGTGCTGGATCACTTGTGCTTGTGTGAGTGCTTTGGAACCTCCCATTGTCCTTTTCCTCTTCCATTCCTATTCAACCGCAGCTTATAGCACATACTGCAACCTCCCAGAGAGTTCATTGTCCCAGATATCTGCCCTCTGATCAGTACCCCAGTCCCAACCTGTACCAGGGTGATGTATGGGGCCTGACAGCTGAGTTGTTCAGGGAGGACCGGGTAAGGAGATGAAAAGGGCAGCTCACAGACAAAGAGCTCTGGGAGTCCCCAGGATGCAGCAAGGTAGATGTTATTTGTACGCGTGTAAATGTACTTCAAATGCGCTCTTTCTGTCTCTGTAAAACCCTCCTGGCTTCAATACTGCAGTTTAGGAACAATGTTGATTAGAAGTGGCATTTTATTTTCTTCTTTTTGTCAGGGGCTGTTTGTCAAACTGGGGGCTTTGCCAGAGAGATTTTTTCTGTATGGCCTGAATTAAAATTATATGGTGGGATCTGAACAACAAATACTCCACGGGGTGTCTGAGTCAGAGTTAAAAATCAAAAGAAAAACATCACAATGATTGTTAACACTCATAGCACCTGATATTAAATAAACACAGAATCTGTGCAGCCCTGCTGCACATTAGTGATGATGGTTTAAACTTAAATAGCTTTAAATTCATTGAATTGAGCTAATTTGTTGGTAAGCTGCATATATATCATATGAATATACCAATAAACTAGTTTGTGTTCAAGACACTTCAGAGATATGCTTTACCACGGGTTTAATGCCAATATGACTACTTACTCATAATGTGCAAGCATATTAGATAATGATATCTTCTGTGCTTGAGATGCACATAGAGATTTTCCAAACAAAACCATGAAAAAGCATGCCAGTTATGTCAATTCGTTACATAGCTATCGCTATGTAGTTCTGTTTTCAGTGTCTGTTATCGCATTTTTCTTTATATAAACATTTTTAGAGATGGACATTTTCAGCATTAATACTCTGGTCGGATACGGCATTTCATAAATGCTTAACTTGTACTAAGGAGCCATTACACCGTCACCAGACTGAACCTTTGATGCAAAAGAGGATGCATCCATGCTTTCATGTTGCTCACACCAATTTCTGATCCAAATATTGCATCAGAAATTGAGACTCATCCAGGCAGCATTTTTATAATCTTCTTTTTACCAATTTTGAAAAGGCGACGCATACTTTAGTCTTAACTTCCAGTTCTTAGCTGATAGAAGTGTGACCCAGTGTGGTCTTCTGCCACAGGAGCCAGTCGCCTTCAAGGTTTGATGTGTTGTGCACACAGAGATGCATACTTTGTTTGTAACGAGTGGTCGCTGCTACTTTCTTATCAACTCAAAGCAGCCTGGCTATTCACCTCTGACCTCTGTCCTTAACGAGGCATTTTTGCCCAGAGAACCGTCGCTCATTGGACATTTTCTCATTTTTGGACCGTTCTTTGTAAACCGTAGAAAGTTCCAGTAGATATTTAGTCCAGCATGTGTGACACCAACAACCACACCACATTCAAAGTCACTTAAATCACCTATTTTCCCCATTCTGATGCTCGGTTTGCGTTAACAAGCATATGAACAATTGTACCTAAAGAAAGTGGCCGATGAGTGTCCGTGGGTGCTGAGTGCCTTTTTAACTAAGAAGCTGAGGTCAGTGATAGCAGAAAAAGGGAGTAGACAATCAATGGAGATGCAGGATGTTAGAAGAAAGAAAAACAGGCAATAAAAAAAGAGCAACAGGATATTAGAAGACCAAGAAAGAAAAAATAAAAAGGAACCAGAGAAAAGAACGGATGGGTTGAGGCAAGGCAAGCATTCGGATGTTTTGACACTCTGTAAATCGATTGAAGGCTGAATGCCAAACACCAAAGAGTGTCGTGTGGATCAAGCTCTGCAGCCATTAAAGCAAAAGCAGTTTTTTTTGTGTTGGCAGGTCCAGGATCTGCCTCAGTGGAGAAGAAAATAACACATACGGTGTTGTCAGATAATGTATTAGCAGAGTGGTGTGAGGTTATGTACAGACCCATAAAAAGTCAAGCAATTGTATAGACTCAAGTATAATTTTTTTAAATATATGTAAAAGCTCTGGTGTGTGTGTGCATGTGCAATGAACATGAAAATAAAGGGCAGTTAATGAAAGTGTCTAATGTCTCAGTTATAAAGTCCTCTGTGTTGAGCCTGCATTAACCATGAGAAGAAGAGAAAAGACAGTGAGAGGTAATGCTAGCATAAGGTTTCCTGAAGATGCAATGTCTTGTTTGCCACATGTGTCCACAGCAACAGACCTAAACACGATCTTGTTAGTAAAGCCTCTATAATCTAATTTGCACAGCTATGGGAAATTATGAAATAAAATGCAGTGCCCTTACCTAGGAGCGCCTTAGGCAGGGACGTGCACTCTCAGAAAACCACAGCAGATAATTTATTCTAGGGCTGCTAATGAACACTTGGCTGTGGTGTTTGACCCAAGAAATGATTGTACAAGCAGCAAATACATCATCACAGCTCTGTCTCTATCGCCCTCTGTACTGCCTGCTCTTCATCTGTCCTCTAATCACAAACAGGCGCATTCCTGTAGCACTGAAGCAGGCTTTAAAGCAACGTTCTGCCACGTTTCAGGAATGCAGCACAGAGCTAAAGCTGCTAAAGCCAGCTGACAAAGGGGCCTAAGATCTTATTCTTCCACTCTCAAACACAGCTCAATCCATACCTTCCAGCAAAGCATATACACGAGTAAATAGGCTAGCAGTCCCCATTTTACTAAAATAACAACAGAAATGAACTTTAGCAGTTTGTCGCTAACACGTGTGTAGGGGAAAATTTTCCTCAGAGCACACTGTGACCTAGTTCTATCAGTGGCTATACACAAGAGGGTTATAATACCTGAAAGAATAAAGCTCCCTTTATTGTTGTCCTTGCGCTGGATTTCTTGTGAGTGTCCTACTTTGATGTTAGTGAGTTGCACATTTTCATATTATTTTCATAGTAAGTGTTTATATATGTGTGTATGTTCCCCTATTCAGACTCCACGGTGGCATATAGACCTGGAGCCCTGGGCCAGTGAGAGTCAGTCACTGGAGGATGAAGCTAAAAGGTTCCTCAGCTACATCACAACTCCGCAAGTGAGAATTGTTTTCATTTCATTTGCTACCTAAATGTATTTTTGATTGTTATTCATTTTATTTCACGCATTTAACATGCCAACATTAAGGCCACTGACAGGTTAAGTGAATTGTAAATGGACTGATTCCTATATAGTGCTTTACTTCTCTACCTGAGTACTCAAAGCACCTTATACACCATTCACACCCATTCACCCAAGCATTGTTTTCTATGCTGTTTCTAGATAAGTGCTTTCTATTTAACGTTCACACACACATGCACACACTGATGGATGCATTGGAGAGCAACTTGGGGTTAGTATCTTGCCCGGGGATATTTGGCATGCTTACTGGAGCAGCCAGGGATCAAACCACCGACCTTCTGATAAGATAACCTGATCTACCCCCTGTTGGTTCTTTTTGTTTATATGAATATATTCTAATATCTTTTTTTTAAATTGAGGTCTAGGTCTGTTTTCTGAGCTCATTAAAAGCATTTTTTATTATTATTTTTAGATATCTGGTCATCACAGGACAGCCACAATGCAAACATATGATTTTTAATAGACTATGATGCATATTGATCTTTATAACTCTAATGGGGAATATTAAATGCAGAATAAGTACCTTTACTCTTGATGCTTTATCTATAGTTTGCCAATAATACAGTTTCATAGTGTAGCGAGTGTGGTATAGAAGTAATAATATTATACAATTCTGCAGTGTAGAAAGGGAAAGATGTTACTATAGAGCTAAGTAAAATGCACGAGACTGTTATCATACATGTTGTCCAATTTGTCTTGTTAAGCACTTCCACCTTTTGGCCTACAAGTTTCCCGATGCCCAGTATTTAAGCCCTACTCAGTTATTTCTGTGGCAGAGTGTACTTTATATGTACTATTTATTTCTTATTTGCAATATTGGCTGTGCTTAGTGATACAGTGCAAGCACCATTGATTAGGGAACTAATCATTTATAACTTTTAATCATGAAAGTTAAAGATGATTAAAAATTTTGAGTACAGAATTTTTGCTTTCTGTACTCAAAGCAAAAATTAACCAGACACTGAATGCAACTATAGTTTGAGGCAAAAAGACACATACCTTTGGCTGTTTTTTTAAAACATATTTTAAAACAAGACTGCACCTCAGACCATGATTGAGCTGCACTGGTGACTCTTTCACATTCAGCACAGCCAAAACATTTTTCTTGCTCTGACAGCACGCAACTAATTCATTACTCTATTGATTACTATACAGATGGAGCTCACAGCCCCTCTATTCAGATCTAATCAATGAGTTGTTGTGGTTTGCTCCTTAGACTGTATCAGTATTAATTACTACCGATCAATGAAGATGTTTTGCATCATAATAAGAAGAAGAAGAAAAAAGGAAAAATATCTAAGGGACTGAGTAAGGTTTTGTCACTCTGTCACTACAATGGAGGTAATTCAAAGAGGTGATTTCATTTTTACTGTCCAAAACAGAAGCTGGCATTTTTTGAACTCATGTAGTTTGTGTGTGTGTGTGTGTGTGTGTGTGTGTGTGTGTGTGTGTGTGTGTGTGTGTGTGTGTGTGTGTGTGTGTGTGTGTGTGTGTTTTCTTTTTATTGCAGCAAATTGGCAATGAGACAAATCAGCATCTTATCTTTATCCCTCACACAACATAGCCTGAACACAGAGTACCAATCTCCAAATGACTAAGCATCACTCAGTCTGTCTTTCACAAAGCAGAAATTTACTTCATAATGAATTAGTGCTGGGATGTGCGTGTGCATGTGTCTGTTTTGAGGCACTTGTGGGTATTTGTGTATGAGGAAGGAAGGGACAAGGACAGGAACAAAGAGAAAGAGATTGCATGAGTATGTGTGTACAAGTATCTGTTTGTGAGGAGCTGTGAAAGGGAACTGTCTGTCATTGACGGCGACAGGCGAGGGTGGAGGGAGCTGGTGTGGGGATAGCAGCATCCTCTGCTGTAATGCTGACTGACACAGTGCCTGGTGGAACTGTTACTAAGAGAGATGGCCAGCGACACAACTGTCCAATCAATACCAGTCAGCAGCTTTCATGTGTTCATGCACAGATAAGAGTAAGTAATTCTGTATAAAAAAATATTAATAATACTAGTAACAGTGTGAAATAATAGTGCAGCAGTAGCGTGGGATCCATTTCTGATTAGCTTATCAACAATAAGAATGAACTTCTCATTCACGCTCAGTGAATGTTCTCAGTTTTTACAGCTCAGTATTCTTTGTAGCATTGTTCAGCTCTCAGCAGCTCAATGCAACTGATATGTCTTTAGATGTGAAGTGGCAAAAAATAATCAAGAGTGATTTTGCATTTCATTTCAGTGCATTGCAGATACACGCTTTCAACTCGAACGCATTAACGATGATGGACATTGTGAAGAATGTTCAAAATTTAAGAACTTGTTTCAATGGAGAGCAACAAAGACACATCGGGTGACTTTTGTCCTTTGTCAGTTGATGACACTACACTTCAGTGATTCAGTTTGTTCCTTCCTGCGTGACCTGTCACAGAACGATCTCATTAAAATGAGCGATTTATACAAAAGCCACAGTAAGAAACTATGCCTAAGATGTTCTTTTGAAACTGTACAAATCCAGCTTGCCAAAAAAGGGAACACTGGAAATGCAAACACAGCTAATGAACAGTTTCAAATGTAAATTTCTTCTATTTTAGGAACAATAAGGGGTTTTATACAAGGCTGGGTCATTACTTTTCTTCTTACATTTGTCTTCTTACACATTCACTTGGTTGCAAAACTTCCGTCATTAGTGTCTTTTTACCTGAGTTTGGTTTTAGAAAGCATTTCTCATTTACCCATACCATCGACTGTAAATTAAAGATGGACATAGCCATCACCTACTAGTTATGAAAGTGCTATTTTGAAGATTTAGGCTGAGTGTTTTACATGTGTTGTGTTTGGAAAACAGACGTTGTAGCAAATGGTAGATTGATTAAGAAAGCAAAGAACGCATGCTCAAAAAGCTATTTGATTTCATCAATCGGGGGAGATAAAAGTTCACTTCAATACAGAGTTCTACATAATCACATTTCATTTTGCAGCGAGAGGATATGTAATGGTAATTATCATACTTTCACATTGGGCTCTCATTTTAGACTGGAAGCTTGTGGAAGCTGCTGCCACCTGTAGTTTGCATAGAAAATGCTAACTTGTCTTGTAACCACTCACTAGGCGGTAGTCAAAAGTGACGCAAACCAGACTGCTTGCATTCAAATTAAGAGTTGCCCCTTGCTGCTGTAATTACGGCATTTAAAAAGGCACGACTTTCACTTTTGAAGGCAAATATTCTCTTCACGAAATATTCTCTCTGCACAAAGTTTCACTACCATGGCGATGGTAGTTTGCTGACAAATCAGCATCTTTCATGTAAACTATGGGTAAGAGTGGCAATCCGCTTGCAACCAAAGCAACTGCATGGAGGTGTTCGGTGCACCACTGTATACATGATTGCGACTGATTTCACCTAGCAACTAATTGCAACTCTCTAGCCCTTTATGACTGTGGCTTAAAATGCTGTAGCACAAATGTAGTGTAGCTGCTCGGATGCTACTATGTACTTGAATGGTGTACAGTGAAGCCAGACATTTGTGCTCATGATCATGATGTCTGAGCCAATATTGTTTCTTCCCTTGCAAAGTTAATCTCTGCATTAGACAGAATTTGGAGAAACCACACAGCAAACATTTGAGCAGTAGCTCCTGCTCTGGAGCTTAGTAACTTGTTAAACTCTACATAACACTGATATACTGTACTGACATGTATATGCAGGTGTGTATACAGGGTTTTGCAAGTATTTCCTTTTTGACAAGCATAAAGAAAGTTACATAGACATGTTGGTCCTTGGATTTTTGGTTGAAGTTGATTATGAAAGCTATATTTTTATGGTTGAAAAATATAATCCATAACACTTTAGAGCAATACACTGTTTATTGTACAGTACCGAATAAATATTTTTGTTAAAGATATGGCAGGATCCAAAGATTAGACTTTTATATGGAATATTAGGCCAGTTTTGTCTTTTTCTAAGTAGCTGAAAGAATACTGCATTTTGAAGTTTGTCAATTAAAGGGAAAAAGTACAATCTTAATTACATATAAAGGATATAAAGTCCACTTGTTTACTGTCTTTCTGCCAACCCATTGACACTTGGCAGTGCATCAGCACCAGCTGTGCATCGTGATTAGTTATAACACAGAAGCGCACACACACTAGCCTGATCTGAGTTATAAAAGTTGCCTAAAAAAATCAGCATATATCACAGTGTCAACCACGCTGGCAAATCCCCAGGTCTCCATTTATTGTACAATAGAATATAAACTCACTCGTTTGGTAGGAGTAATGCTGTCGAAGAATAATGCACTCTTACACATGAAACGCCTGCTTCTCAGAAAAAGAATTTATCCCACCACAACTCCCTGCCCAGTTAATGACCAGTTCACTTTCCCATTCACTGGCCAGTGTAGTGAACCGACTTGGACATCAATATCCAAACAGTGTGGTTTGAATGCCCAGTGTACAGAGACAGACACTTATATTTGCTTTGCAAACTGAGTCCACGTGGTTCTGTTGCACTGTCATTCATTTCTTGTTACATTTTTTTAAATTATATTTGCAATACAAAACTCCCACTGTGTCAGATAATGTGTCATGGCTGTTATGACAATAAGTTCTGCTCCTTGTTCCTGGAAAAATAGCTGTTAATATGTGTTTACTTTGATGTTTGTCCAGGTGTCATGTGCATCACTTCGAGGCAAGAAAGCAAACCAGGAAGGGTCCACTGGGGCATGGGCTGTGTGCCTAGATCCCAATTATAACCTGATCCACAGGATACAGAGCAGACACTGCAGAGTATACTCTTTTGGGTGGGTATTATTTGTAAGACACTCAGACATAATTTTGTTTTTGCTAAATGTGTGTTCCCTTAAGAAGCACTTGTAGAATATATAGTGAATGCAGTCAGTTGTAGTCACTTACACAGAAAGAGACAGGGACTGATTAATCTGCAGATGAAACAGTTTTTCAGAACATCTGGTTCTGTGACAGGTTGTGAGATATCTGCCGGTAATCAAAATTCCCACAGCTGTCAGTAAACTCAGTACAGTTTATTCTGTATCATAAACATATATTAAAAGTGTATTTTCACATTCAATACATGAAATGCACGTCTTTCACGACCTTCCTTGTTAGTCTTTTCTTTTCATGCCGAATTGTACACTGAGTATAATTTTATTTTGAAACTGTCTTTATGTCTTTCAGCTACATTGCTTTTGTCTTTGTGCAGTTAAATTTTCATTGTGGACATTTTTCTTTAATTTGTTGTCTTTTGTTACCCTTCAAACATCATAACTATTCCACCTTTGCTTCCTTTAACTGGATTGGCAAATAACCCTGACTTCAGTCAGCCAGACCACCAAGGTGTTTGACCTTCTTAAGACCAGGCTGTCATTCACTCCCAACTGGCTGTGTACCATGGATCGGCTCAGTCTGATTCTGCCCTGCCAAGTGCAGCAATGGTTGAAGGATTTTTGTGCTGGGAGAGAAGGCTTATTAGTTTGACCGTTGAGAGACAGCACAGGTGTGCCGGCATCAAGGCAGGCGAGGCACAGATAGTGGTGTGGGAGAGCGGCAGGAGGGGAGGAAAGGTCAAAAGGGTGTCAGAGGCCAAACAGACAGGAGAAAAAACACATCTGATACCCTCTGCTGACTAGACCGGCACTGTGTGTGCAGACAAGTTACATGGACAGACACTAAAAGTGAAATGAATTTCATTAAACATCTCAGGGATTGATGCAAACATTGTGATATTTGACTTGGCTATTGGCTTGGAAAATGTGACTCACAGCTCTCATTTTTTTGAGCTACTTGGCTATTTCTTCCTATCTAACCGATCACTTAATACCTCTGGAATTAATTCAGTTTACACTACGTCTGTCGAATGCAATAAAAGCGAGTCCCAAAAAGAAATTAAATTCTATTAAAAAATGAAAACTTCCCGAGTAACAAAAAAAAACTTCCTAAAATCTCACGGTGAGAGTTAATCAAGTCAGCCTGCAAACAGCTCTCTGAAGTTCTTCCCCATGTCCCCTATCTGACCTACATTCATTACACACACACGTGTGCATACACATGTTCTCACACACACTTCTTGGTCATGCTCTTGACTCTTTGCCAGGTATGTTGAGTATCCTACTCTCAGGAGAGTTTCTCTGACTTGCAAAGCCCTCAACTGTAGTTAACTGCAGAAGATTAAACAGGATTTAATAGAAAAGCCAAATGCTTTTAGAACGCCTCTGTATGTGCCTTTGAACTCAACACATTATATATGTACACTTTTGTGTGTTTTGCTGAGCGTGTGCAGCTGATACATCTCATTTGCATGATGTGCAACGAGCCGAGGATGGCTGTGCCTGGGCAGGATGAGCAGCTGTTCACTGATTGGTCTGTCACATGTTGGTGTATGGGGGGGACGCAGGATGTTTTTCCACATGAAAGACCAATTATCCACCTTTTTCCACCGCTATAAAAACAGCCCACATTCTGCTCAAATTAAAGCAGGCTTTGTTTAAACTTGTATCCCTCTCCTTCCGTATATTCTTCATTAGCTGTATTCTCAGTCCATCTGCCTCCGGTGGAGAGAATTCGAGATCAAGTATTGAGGTCCGGCATTTTTAATACGCTACATAAATAAAGCGACTTGACTTTTAACATAAGTGTGGGCATGTGAGACGCTACAGTATAGCTAGCAGCAACGGTGGCTCTGGCTGCTCATGCTTTGTTTCCTTTGGCTCCCCTTCTGGGCAAAATTAAGAAAATATGATAATCATCCATCTCATCACAATTACCTATTCTTCCCAGAGTGACTGCTGTTTAGTGATTTGTAGGAAGTTAATCAAGCATTATTCTATGAGTGATGCTACCATTAGCTTTAATATGAGTGTAACAACAAAAAAAATCCACAACTAGTTAATAACCATAGGCTGTATATAGAAGATGGATGAAGATGGATCTGAAGCCAAGTCCTGCAACAGACTGGCAACCTGGCAGGGTACTAAGAGATAGTGCTAAGAAATTCAGTGCTAAATATATACACATAAAATACTCTGGAGCACAGCCTTCTTAAAAAAGGCCCATTGAGATTTCCAGATCAGTGTACTTGCAGACGTCTAGCAGATGTTTCTGGATACAGCTCCCTGTGTTGACAGCAACCCATCAGTCACAATAGCCTGATAATAATTATCCAAAAATATAATAATAAAAAACAAGCTTAACATGAATAATGTTGTGGAAAAATGGTTAAATTAGCCTGTCGGGACCTTTTTTTAATGAGACTGTCGAGATTTTTACTTCTGCTGTAAAGATGATTAAGATGATTCCTGCTGTAAAGTTGGGCATTTAAACATTAGTCAAGTGACCACTGGACAAACTGTAGTTTTTGTCACTGTCACTCTGGCTTCATTTCTTCAGCTTCATGGGTTTTTAATGTTTTTAATGACATCAGTGATCAGTAATCCTTGAATTGAAGCAGCAACAGCACTGTTAATTTAATTATTTACACCTGTTATTTTCCTGTGACATACTGAAAGTTTTGGCGTTAAAATTTGTTGTTATTTACGCAGCTGGATAGTGTAGCTGTAAGACTACACACATTCAGAGCGGGAGTCGCAAGTAATATTCCCACCCAGTATACTAGACACGCCCCCCCCGGACTTTGCTGCACTGCATGTTGTACTGTTTATGTGACAAATAAAATGATCTTCTTCATTAAGCTCACACTTAATATTGAAAATGTTAGCTCAGATAATACTGTCTCATTGTTAGTCTTAAGCAACATTCAAGGAGACAGAACTGTGAAGTTATGTTGGATTTGACCATGAAGGGCAGAAACTATTTCTGTTCTATGAAATTGGTCCAAACTTGACAAGTTACCTGTAGAATGAATGACACGCATCAACACAGGCTAAAGAACATGAGGGTGAATAAAACAAGCAAACAAGAACTTTTTGCATTTAAAGGCTGTGTTTATTCATGTGCTGTGGAGACAGATATTGTCATAAAATTGGGTTTTGTTCTTTAGCTCTGAGTTTTTCTATTAGTATTTGGACTCTGCAATGGGTTTTATTGCTCTTATTGCTTTATTTCTAGTCCATTAAGATTCCTGTGTTTATGTTGTTTTGTAGTTTTACTATTTTCATGTCGTTATCTCCTTGATTATATTTTCAGTTTGGGTTTCCCGGTAACTCTAAATTGACTGGTGTATAGCCCTTTTCCACTCTACATGGGCCCTCAAATAAACAATACACATACGAGCACTTGTTTCTTTGCCTAAGTGAAATCACTATAACAATCACAAGACAGGCTGTTGACATAATAGGACAGGTGGATTCAAAGCTCTTTATTACATTTACAATCGCTTGGGAGTTTGTGACCAAGAATTGAAACACTCAGATCTTCACATGTGGTTATATCAACAGCAGTCTCCTTAAAGCCTCTATACAGCATGTGTATGAAATCAATTTCTTTCTAGAGCATGCACATTTATGTAGCCATTCATCCATCATGTTACCCCTCCTACTCTCATGAGAGACCTGGTAGAGACCCTCCTTTATGAGCATTGTTATTCTGAAGGGCATGTGATGCACTGTGACTCCCCCCTTTTGCTCCTGCCGCCTCATGAGTAAATCCCTGATCCCTATAGTGTCACTGCACTGATTCTCAGCCACTCACCAAAATCTCACCAGAGAATGAGGAACTCTCAGTGAAATATTTAGTGCTTTAAAAAGAGACATCTAGTTGCATCTCAATCCCTCACATATGCTCATTTCTCGTCTTCCCACCAGCGGGATGCATTTGGGGACCCAGTGCCTCATCTGTAAAAGACGTGTACTGTGAAATCTACTCCCTTTGCCACGATTACAGAATACAGCCGCCGCGCAAACAAGACACAGGGGAATGCAGACGCAGAGACAGAGATGGGAAGAAAAGGAGAAAATTGCGGAATTAGAGAAGGGAGGGGTGGACTAAACAGTGAACAGCAGTGAGAGAGGTTAGTGAGAAAGTGAGGGGAGAAGGGAGAGAAGGCATGAAAGCGACAGAGACACGAGGGAACGTGTCTATCTGCTTAGATTTACACATTTTAAAATAGAGAAGCAGGCCACTTGTAGGAAAGCGATGTGGAGGTGGAGAGCAAAGGAGAGAAACATGAAACAAAGGAGACATAAGAGAGAAACATAAGCATCAAGTATCTCCTGGCTAAAATCTTTATTCCCTTTGTTTGAATTATTGATTCTTTTCTGGCTCGTGGGCCAAGTAAGATCACAGTGATACTGTGGTGTTATCTTGTCTGTATCCTTTTATCAGTTTTACTCACTCGGTTGCATTTGACATGTGCACGACTGGCTAAGGTGTTGTTTCATGTCACAAAACCGATCTTTGGGTCTTTGATGAAATGTTTTCTCTTTAGCGCCGCTACAGAGCACATTTTTAATGTTTTAGATCACCAGAATACAACAGAAGGGTTTCACCCTTTGTTGTGCTCGTAAGCACTTGGCCCTATCAAATGATGGCGCAACAATAAAGACCCTGGTTTTACTTATAGTTGACAACTAATGAAATCCAACCCAGCATGAGATGAATACGCATTGAAGTTATACGGCTGCATTCATTCAAACATGCTTCTCTAACAATGGGTATTTTTAGAACGTTTTTAATAGCTGCGTTTTCATACCTGACTGTCTGTGCACACGTTGACTTCCTTAAAAATGTGCACAAGAGGTGAGATTGTACGGACTGAAATAGCTAGTTGCTGTATAATTTTGTCAAAATATCACAATTTGGGCTACTAATACCACCTAGTTTTCATGTGTCCCATGAAGAATCTCTTCATTTCATCTTTGGAACATTTCATACAAATGAAATCAAGACGATGAATACCAATAGGCTAAAGGGATCTTCTGGTTGTCCCCATAGGCCAACTAAAAGGGTTATATTTATGTTTTTGAGTGAAATGTGACCTAAACTAGGAGTAACTAGGCTATGGCCTTCCCGTGGCTGAGTTACTTTTGATAGATTAACAAATATATATTCCTGTAAATTGAGCTGACTCTTACATATTCAGCCTGTCTGTTTGGTTGTGTGTTCTAGGTTAGGAGTGGACGACCGGTCCCTGGAAAGTTCTCTCGCCCGGTCAGGCTGTGAAGTCCACTGTTTTGATCCCAGCCTTAAGCAGCCTCACCTGCAACAAGCTGAAATGTGGCTCCATCGCCTTTCTGTAGATTGGAGAGATCCCAGCCCGGCCGTTGTTGCCCAACGTCAGTATGCCAGCACGAAGAAACTAGCCACCATACTTAATGACTTTGGACACAGAGAGGTGAGCGATAGATAACTGGCCACAGAGGCTCTAGATAGGCAAGCTCATGGTTCTGTGGGCGGACAGTCACCACACAGCAAAAAAGTCCTTGTCTTGAATAATGACTGGGGTCTTTCTGTGTGGAGTTTGCGTCTTCTCCCAGTGTTAGCAGGGGTTCTCTCCACTTTCCTCCCGTAGGGGGCCCATACAACCACTGTAATATCACCAACAACAAAAATAACATGCTAGGCTACTCTGCTAGCTAAATTAGATAAAGATCTAACTAAACAAAAGAAATAATGTAATGCTAGTGGAAGTCATTCAAATGTTTGTCCCCCACAGTTAAGGCAAGGCTAGCCCCATTTAGTTATTTAGCCTTATTTTTAATGGCGATTTACTGCTCCGCTTTTCTCCTTTCTTTTTTATTTTCTTTCCTTTTTTTTACTCTCAGAAAGAATCTTTTCATTGAGTGGCTTTCATTGTGGTTATTGTGTTTGTTTAAGGAGTGAGTGGAGTCAGGTGGCACCCACTTAGGGGGCTCAGGTCTCTCCTACTGACATTTCTAACTGCAAGCTTGTCAGCCCTCAGTGGCCCCACACTGGTCTAGGTCCCCAAGCAGTTGCCTGCCCGTGACCCTGAATTTGGATAAGCGGAATAAAGTGGATGAATGGTTGTAGATTCTGCTTTAATGTTAGCCTTAAACCTAATGAAGGTGATCCTTTATCACCGTCGACATTATTCATGCGTAGCAAGCAAGAGCAGGTTTGCTCCTGCGCGCCTCAACATGAAACAGCTCATTATGATTCATTTCTCTGTTGTCTGTCTTAAACTCCAGGTGAGTATCTTCACGTATATATGACTTTTTTTTTCTTGTATATATGACTGTGCTGGATGTATTACCTCTCCAAAATTCCTCAGGGTTTGTGTTTCACCTCATCAGATAGGGATCTGCATTCACGTTCAATCATAAAGACACGCACCAAGCCCACTCATAGCATGCATTTAAATAAACACAGTTATAGATCCAACAAGCACACCTGAATAGGAGCGCTAAATGGTAATTCAAGGTCAAGGAAGCCATGCTTCTCTAAAGAGGTAATTAAATCATGACTTTAAGGCATCAAGGCTCTCTTCTTGTAATATATCCAATTCACAGGGTAACTTTAATAGTCATGGTTACAAAACACTGATTAAAGACAGAGCATTCAGTTTGGTACATAAATGCCTTGATACCATTAAGGATCCAATATGTAATTTTTTTTTTTGTTTTTTTGTTTTAAAAGCCATTATGCCCATTATTATCACTTCCCCCAGCCACCTTTTCTGATTATCCTCCTTTTTCCAGTTAGTCATAGATATGAGTGATTCCACAGTAGCTATAGTGGTTTACACATTTGCCTAACATGTGTGGTATCCTCTGTTTGAGTTCAGGAAGAGATACAAATACCTCAAAGCACTGCCTGCCAAATCTGTGGCAACTGCTTATAAGTAAGGGAGCAGCTGAAAGAAGCCAACAGGCACCTGCTAACAGTGCAAATGGCTACTTCCACACACACCCACAAAAAAACAGGAATATAGCCAATTTCTACCTTGGTTCAAGGAATGTGTGTCATACCTGTAAGTCAGCATGAACAAAAAATACGAAACAGGGTTCAGCATGCAGCTTCCAGCAAAACACAGCTGAATCAGGTACTTCACAGCTAGCAAACAACAAACTTTTAAAGGGCAGGAGGGACTAAAGTGCACTCGTTAATAAAACTGCTGGTGAAGAAACAGTGAAGTTGAAACATTTGTACAGCTGAAGGCTCTTTCACTGAAAATTTTTAAAGTTCCCATTAGAAATTGTCCTGTACGCGTGGTGTTGTTGGAAGTATAGCTGCTCTGCAGTACTGGCTTTTACAGTACAGCATGCTTTATGATACTACACAATAAGTCAAATCATTATCCCAGAGACTCTGCTTACACTTGGTTCAGGCCCCTGTTTGTGGTCACATATGGGTGTAGTGTAAACGGTCATGTTTGCTGATGTGTCCTCCACAGGGACATAACAGGAAAATATGGCATCAGTTCAGGATGTGGTGACTGTTTCATGTTATCCCTTTTGCCCTTCACGTGTGGTTTGGTCCTGCTAAGATTATAGTAGGATTATATATATGTTGCAATGTTTTCTTTTCTGGACTTTTCTGAACAAACGAGGTGCTTTACTGGCAACGGATTATGATATATTTATGAAATCTGAACAACAGTGGACATCTGGATACCTTGGAGACCTGACAGAAGCAGGTGTAAACGCAGGTGTGTTCAAGCTGATGTAAACACCCATGATGCATTTAAATCCAACTGTTAAAGAGGGGGGGGGGCTTTTATTTATTGTGAACACAATTTAAATGTCAAGTTTCTGTTTATTTGTTTTCTTTTAATTTCACTTGTGTATAAAAAAACAAAACAAAGGACACCAAACTGATTCATGAAATCTGGGCTTCAACTCCACCCTCAGGATAAAGTGCATGTTTTACACAGAGGATACTTTTTTTTTCTTTTTGCATGAGCTTTGCAGAGCATCTGTATCACCCCCAGGACAAAGTCTATTTTTTTGCATCACCACTGTTAACACCGGTGTATGTGTGTGTGTGTATACATATGTGTATATATATATCATATATAGTATCATATGCACG
>VURO01049744.1:0-30439 GCA_015108175.1 Pelvicachromis taeniatus | reverse complement strand
CCACTCAGGAGCTATAAAATGAGCCATAGTGCCATTATAGTCACATTGACTGTCCTCTTAAAATAATGCCCCAAACAATGCACTGCTTGCACAACAAGTCCTGAAAAACAGATGCTTTATTTCTTTAGATTTGGCACAGAGAATTCAGACAGCATGAAAAAACATTTTGATATTAAATGTTTCTAAAGATCATGAATATTATGAATATATTTTTTGGTCAGACTCCTTTACTGTCATTGTGGAAGCAACACACATAATGCATACGAACACAACACCGCTTAATCTTTCAATTAAAGCAAAGCAAAGTGGACATTTTCGGGACTCACAGCAACTCAGACACAAAGTGGGAGATCAAATAAAGTTAGTGGGTCCCCAAGTGCTGTGGCGCATAGTGTGCATAAGCAGCCAATCCTCTGCTGACAGAGTTTCACATGTCTTCTGTCTTTAACATCAGCACAAAAACTCGGCACCAGGCGCTTCGTGGCATGGGTGTGCATGGCTAAGTAACTCCTGGTGCACAGTTTTTGTCCATATAGTGTACTTGTGGTATGTAAACCTGTAAAACTGAACATATCATTGCACATCAGGACTGTACATGAAGCACAGTTCAGCAGTGTCGCAGCTTTTGAAGAGTGTTTCAATCTGTTTGTGGATGCTTTTATAGCACTAAAGCACCTGCCTGCTGCAAGGAACTTGAACAAATGGTGTCCAGCATGTATCGTGTCTTTGTGAAGTTGCTCAGCACTCTTCAAGCAGTGAGTGATGCAGAGATGTTCCAGAGATGGCTGGCAACAGTGTTTTGTGCTGTTTTCAAAACACACTGGAGTGCCTTTTTTGTCAGCTTTGGTGCTGCTACCCTACCAGGCTGTCAAGCAGCTTGTGAGCACAGTGTGTAAAATTTGGCAAGCAATTTTGGGGAGATGTTGGCGCTCTTTAACCTTTTTTAATAAATAAAGGTGTCAGAAACCTGAAGCGGGGGACTGTTTTCATGGTCTCTGTATTGATGTATAGAGATGTCTGTGGTTTTCTTTGTAGTCGTTGTTTGGTGGCATATTTGGTGTGACCATGTCCATGATTTCTTTAGTAGATGTATCCTAATACTCCGTTATTACTGCGGTGGGAGTACTATATAAAAACTTCTATATTTTGAATATATCAAAATACTAGCTGACAAGTCAGTAGCAGAAGAGGAATATGCCAGCATCCAAAGCAGATTGCCAAAAAAAGAATTTCTAAAAAAGAAGAAAGTAAGAACTGCGACCTGCTGCCTGAGTCGAGTTCAGCAGAACACTTTTGCAGCATTTTAAAGAGAAAGACAAACCAAGCGAACCCTCCGGCAAAGAGCGACTTTAAAAAATTGTTTGAACAGTGAAACAGCAACAGTTCTCCACAGATCTGTACTGTCATGTATGTCAAAGACAATTGAATCTGTCATCAAAAGCAAAGGCAGAACAGGATGCAAATTAATGAAAAAAATGAAAGATTTAAGTAATTAAAGTTGACTATTACTCTAAGTTCCTACCGTGGAGCCTGCACTTATTACAGTAAATGTAGTTAAACTAAATCAAATCATGAGACTGCAAAAGTTTCCCCTCAACTCATGTGTCATGCTTCTGTTACTGGCTTCCATCTAATGTCTGTCCAACAGATACATTTAATATCAGGGCCTTGGGCTAAATAATGCCATCAAAAAGTCAAATCTAAGCAGGATAGGTGGTAAAAACTTTGCTTTCACTTTCAGTCTAAAACAATGTGCCTTAATAAACCAGGTGCAAGCAACCTGCTCAGCATCAAATGACAAATCAGGAAGTAGCTAGCTGAAGAGCTAGTTAAGGCGTGGATGTTTTTAAGTTAGAGGATAGCAAAGATTAAAAAAAAGTATTGTTTGCTGGATGTGTACTCATGGGGTGGTTTGTCTATGCATATGCCCACAAGAGGTGATTTGCATTTAGCTGTCCACACATTTATGTCGTTTATGTTGGCGCTACAGCTCCAAGGGTCAAAAATTATGTATATTAAAACTGTGATAGTGATTCTTTTTTTTTTCTTTTTCTTTTTTTTTAAAGAATATGTCTGTTTTTATTTAGTAAGTTTGGGCTCCCTCCTAGCAAATCAGACAGTCTTACCTGCTCTTGGGTCAGCATTATAGCCCAAGGTATATTCATTTTTTACCCAAGGCCACATCAACATCATTCTCCTTTTCTTCAAATCATAGAGACGCCAGGCACTGAGCCTCCCTGCTGCTACAACAAACTAGCTGTCAAATTGAACTATTCTCACCCCCATTATAGCCCCGCAGGACCTTTGATTCCTGGATGCTGGTGCGAGGACCAGTGTCTCAGCTTGACAGCCCATCCACACCCACAGCATCCGTCGCTGCGGCTCGCTTCTCCCCATCAATCGATAAATGAGGGTGGGGTCTGTTCAGTGGGGCGTGGATCTCGGCTTCCAGCTGGAGTCTGTTGAGTTGAGCGCACACAAGGGAAAGAATCGACGTCAAGACAGAAAGAGAAACGCAGAAACCCTGGAGTAGTTAGAGGATACTGCCTTCAAAATAAAAGTCTGCCTGCGCTAGGTCGACTGATTTTGTAGTCATTAGTTTCTTCTGTTACATCTTTCACAAATATAACTTTAACAAAACTGCCATCATCTGTTAGTTTTAGCCTAACACTCAACCAGGTAAACCCGGTGTTTTGCATTGTTTACACAGTGCAAACAGTGAAACAAAAATGTATATAACCACGATGTTTATAGGTAGGATGTTCAGGAAGTATCATGGAACAGTTCTTCATCTGTTTCAAGACTCATTGTTCTTTTTATCAGCTGAGAATAATACCTTATGACTGGCTTTGTGGTTATTACTCAAAGATGTTACATATTACATGTTAATTACATACTTTTAAAAATAAGCCCAAGTAGCACACTACACCAAACATGGCTTATGACTGATTGTATGTTTGGGCCTATTTTCCTGCTGCATGATCAATCAGGTGCCTGGAGTCAAAAGTCCAGCAACACCTTGCATTACTGATGCCTTTGAGCATTAAGGACCACGGGGGTCAAAGTTCATTTAAAGTTCATAGGTCGTGCTGGATCAGATGTCCCCGAAGCAGCCCTTAGTTACTCTGCTGTATGGTCAGCCTGTTGGTGGGCTGTAGCAAAAGCAGGGTGCTCTTTAACCTGATTTTGCCAGAGGTCTCTTCCTGTTATAAGGGAGTTCTGTCTCCCCACCACTGCCAAATTTCTTTTTCCTCTAATATCTTAGACTCTTTGCCTTATTATACATAAAGCCCAGAGAGAGACGTAGTTTTAAACATGTGCTGTACAGTATAAACATCGAAACCTTCGAACGTGTAAAATATCCTTGGAACAGTGATGCTTCTTTCCTAGTCAAAGAGTTTTGTTTTGAAAGCAGAATAACCGGATGTATCCCTGCGTCACACCCATAACTTGACTTTAGTGTAAAAGCCTGGTGCGACAGTGTGTAACGCTATAGGCTGGAAGGAGGCAGCTGTTGCGATTATATTATCAACCAGCTTAGACGCATCAGCGGCTTCATTCTCTCCGAAGAAAAAAATAATAAAAGATGAGTCGCTCGACACCATCGTAAACACACAAAACTAGAAACTGAAAATAGATTTCTAAAAGTTAAATCAAATGGTACAGAAAAGTAGTATGTCCAGGACGCCTTCGACCTCAACCCAGGAGATCCAAATGGACATGTTCGACCATCACCCACACACACAGGTAAGACCAAGAAACGGGAAGAGGGTAAAGCGTAAATATTACGGGAGTATTATGTTAAAAATCTTCGACTATTTTGAATTGATACTTTATATGATGCTGGTGAACATTAAAGCTGCGGCACTTCTGAAGATTAACAGGTTGTTCGCCAATTAAGTCGCTTAATTTGCCTTCTGGGTGCCGAGATGGTCGTGTACGCTGCTGCACTGATGAATTTAATCAAATTAATGATTTTAAGAAGAAGTGAAATGGATTAAATATTCTTTTTTTTTTTTCTTCACTACGGTTTCTGATATATAGCTGCATCCTTGTTCTGTGTTTGATTCTTGCTGGCGTTAATAAGTCTGTGCTATGTAACCGTGATGTGACGCTTGTTTATACCGTCTGACCAGCGGGTTCCCATGAAAACCGCGCCTTTGTTTAATTGATGTCTAATTATCGAGTAACATGTAGAATTGACCAGCTTTTGGTGGTGGTGGTGCTAGGGGGATTTTATCATTTCCATTAATAAGATAAAGAAAGAAAGAACAACTTGAGTTTTTCATAGGTGGAGTTGGTTTATGGTGACATTTTTTTTTTTCCATTTTGTAACCCCTCCCCCCCAAAACAAACAAACAAACATAGAATAACATAAAAATAATAATAATAACTCATTGATATCCTTTATCTCCCCATGGTGTCACCTGTTTTACAGCCACAAATACACAGTGGCTCTTAGGAAGTGACATGACGTTGTGGGCATGTTTAGACATAAATGGATGACAAAAAAAAAAAAAAAAAAAAAAAGGAAAAAAAAAAAAAAAAAAAAAAAAGATGAGAATATCTAGAACAAACACACCCACGCTGGGCTCAGTCATTATCTCTCTAGAGAAGGGGAAAAAACAGAACACCTCACCATCACAGACAACCAGCGCTTCAAACCTTGCCAAGTCCCGCTCTCTCCTCTTTACTCCCACTTCTCCCCCCTCAGCTCTCCATCCACTTTGAATGTGCCACTATGCCCATCCTGCTCTCGCCTTCTCACCTCATGTGAGATGTCTGTTTTTAGAAATCAGATCTTTATCTGCTGAGAGGCTGTGGTGAGAAGCAGATGGGCACGGTCCTTGTGCCTGGCAGATTAGATGCAAAGTTCATGTTGACCTGCAGTGGGTTATGCTGTTATATTCACTTGTATTTCTGTTGTAGAGAGAGAAGAAGAAGAAAACACACACACACACACACACACACACACACTTCTAATATCCTGAAGGAAATGGCCAGCGTTCTCTCACCAGCCAGTTCTTTAACACAGAAGAAGAAATGAACTGTGTGCCGAGAAATTATCCAGTTTCGGAGCCTGAGGGCTGCTTAGATTAAAGATTGTGTCTGCTGACCGCTGTCAGATTGCAGATCAGTTGGGCTCTCTGAACAGAATATTGTATAGAGGGTTCTGGCTAAAGGAATGAAATATGTTTATGATACCTTTCAGTGTGCCACCCTCCACCCTTTATACTCCCTGCCTTCCTGCTTTCACAAACAGCACCCTCCTTAATTATACACTTAATCTGGGAGGATGTTTACCAGCAGGAAGCTTCCCATCCCACTTCCCCTGGCATTTCTCTGCTCTTTGGTGACAGGAATCAGCTCCATCATGGCTCCGATCATAAAGATCCCACTAAAAACATGCATGCTAATGCATGTATACACCTGATATCACACACACACTATGAGATGTGATAGAAGATGTGATGAAATTTACCAGCTTAATTGCTGACATGTCTGGTGGCACAGGAGCTTCTCCAGCATAACAAACAGTGGGACAGGGCTGTCCTTTTTTAAGGCTACTTTTGGGTTCAGACCTGTAGTTTTAAAAATCATTTTTAATGGTCAATGGTAACTTTATTGTCCCCAATGGGAAATTGATTTGCGGCATGTCCACTCATCAAACAATATATGCATTGTATTATAAACAAAGAAGAAGCTGGACATGAGACCTCACTGACCAGTCTGGTCCTATTGATCAAAGACAGATTATCGTACCAAACAATGATAAAGATCATTAACCTCCTAGGACCTGCCGTCCACATATGTGGACGTCACAGTTTGGGTTGTTCAAACCAAAATACAACATTCTGCTCTAAAAAGGCCTGATATCCTCTTACGAGGACATTATACTGCCACAGTTCAATCAAAATTTAAAAAGAATTTCCTCATATGTGACTCATTTTTCTGAGGAATAAAAATCGGGTAAAAAAAAAAAAAAAATCAGGTAATTCTTTGTTTTTACATTCATCAGGTCCCAATCAGCCCAAATAGCAAAGAGAAATTAAAAATGCATGCCATGAACGAGTTCGGGTCTTAGGAGGTTAAAACAGATTCTATAAAACTTTTATCTAAAAAAAAAAAAAAGAGTCAACATTTAAGGTGAAACATTAGAAACTCTGAATTTCTTTAAAAAGTACAGCCGTTGTTGGAGCTTTTTTTGCTTGTTCCATGTGACTCGAAGGACAAAACAGTATCAAGGAAAACAAATAAACATGACAGTATATTTGCACACAGGTCAAGAACCATGGATTTTGTCTTGCATCACTAGGAAAAGGAAGAGTGCTTAGCTTGTTTCAGGGATTACGTGGCGGCTGTTATAAGACAGATGTGAAACTGTGACAGTCCAACCAAAATATACATCTTACTACTGTCAGGATCTCAAAACACAATCACACAATCTTAGATGATAACTCACACAAAATCAAGAGGATTAATTAAATTACCCATTATATATTTGAGTGGAATGGGCGGTTAGGTATACATGATGCATATGACATGGCATATGCGATTTAAAATGCAGTCTGCTATATAGTTTTCATGACTCTGATGAAGGCCACAAGCTGAAATGGTAAGGTATTAAAGTTGTTCTTCATTATACAATTATTGCTGGTGCTTCAGCCTCTTTAGGCGACGAGCCTTCTCCATGCACCTTGGGAGTAGGTGAAGTTGTGCCAGAAATTTCCTTTGTGTTTTCACTATGTGGGATTTGCCAGCTGGATGCTCCAAGACTAACAGCCAAGAAATTGGCTGATGTGAGCAGCACCGAGATTAAATATTATCAGCTGATGCACAGAGACTGTGGGCTGCAGAGATGTGGCAGAGCAGGAGCAAGACCCATGCATGGAACAGAGGGGGCATAAATGAAAATCCTGATAAAGTCAGATAAACCATGAAAAGGATGAGCTGATGTGAACGTGGGTTGCAAAGCGGCTTACAGAAGAACAGCAACTGTAAGCAGAGTAAAGCACCCTGAATAGCACATATGCCTTTTACTGATGCGGACAGACATTATGATTATGAATATTCTTAGAAGTTAAATATCCAAATACAAACCTCTGTTTAATATTTTTGCATGACAAAATATTTTCATGAACGTACGCCGCGCATCTTCAGAGAAGTCATGATTCTTGGATTCTTTCAGTCAGTGTAGGTGGACAGATTTGCCAGCAGTGATGTCATCCTCTATTTTTAAATCTGAGCAGCACAAAGTACAGCTGCCCATCCACATCATTGACAATATATTGTATCAACACTTCGTATTTCATTTCAATATTAAAACCCACTAACCATGTTAGCAGAACATTGGAACACAGCGATTGTTGTGGGTTCATCAGAGGTTGTCTGTTTGTTCTGTGCTACATCCTGTGGTGTATTCATCCTATCCCATCAAAAATGCTAAATCAAGCATACCACAGAAGGCTCTGTAGATAATTTTTTTGTGCTGCTGGAGGCTTAAGATTGATTGAAATGAATTCCTGAGCTGGATTTTTTGGAGAGGAACATGCAACAGATGTGTTCCCTTTTATTTGTTAACACTGGAAACCTCTCGGCCGCAGCGTGCTTTTATGTTCGCACCAGTTGGCGCTGGTGTAACAGGTCATGTTTGTTTAAAAGCAGGCGTGACAGCATCATTCATCCAAGGGCCTCGGTTTGCCCCGTTGAACATAATGTGACAGCGATAGCAAAATACAGAGTCGAGGACACTCACTGTTGGCTTGTAGTTAATCTGTCTCTGGATCTTTCCTGCCAATCCAAGAACAGCCAATATATACTGACATTTGGGAAGTTTTGAGGCAGTTGTTCAGTGTTTACAATGGTGAGCATGTTTGTGTACAGGATCTAGGGGGGCTGATTGGAAACAGTAGCAGGTAAATGCAATAGTTTCTCAAGGGAACGATAAAGCAAACAGAGGGTTAATTAGTGTGTGTGACTGATGAGAATATGTTAGGGTTTCATGCTGATTATTGACTTTTAAGAATAAGAAGAACTTTATTTATCCCGGGGGAAATTATTTTGTCATACACATGGTCAATGCAGCAAGAGAAACAGAGGAATAAACATATACAATATATACAATAAGAATTGTAGTATACAGTAGTATACAGTGGGGTAGTGCAAATATAATATTAAATAACTGTAACAAAGTAACGATATAACTATATCCAGTCAAATAAATGACATAACTATGTAACTATCGGTGCAGGTGATTCTTAAAAAGTGAAATAGTATTGTGCAATGGATAAAAAGAGAGTAGTAGCATACGTAGCTGTATATTTTGCGTAGTCTTTTAAGAAAACTTCCCACCTCTTTTGACTTTTTATGCCTTTTTTAATCATAAGTCATATCTTTTCATGTCAGGAGTAAGACTGGAAACATTTATGATAATCACATTTTTGTTTATCCATCCATCTTTCATTTTCATTTGTCAATTATGTATAAAAATAAAACAAATCCTCACTTTTGCTTCTCTAGGCAAAATTGGCTTTTTATTGGTCCAAATTAGCTACCTGCTAACATGGACAGATTATCCAATTGTATCACAGTCACTAGCAAAATACTATTGTAATTCGTTTTTATTGTTTTATGCTTTTGTTGATCCAAATAAAGGGCAACAAAGGAAAACTCAAGTTTTTATTGTAGGCAGCATTGTCCTTCTTTAATTTTACTGATAAGTTTTAAGCTAAAATTAGCCTGCGTTACTCATTTCATAGAAACTCCACGCCAGGTCCATCAGGCTGTTTGAAACAACCAAGAGCTCTTTTATGGTGTTATTGTATTGTAGAGTGTGTTCATACATTGAACGCAGTGTACCAAAAAAAAACCCCCACAAGAAAATAAGAATATAGAAAAAATGTTAAAAGGTGTTATAAACTGAACCTGTAATGCAGGTATGTTGTGATTATGGGGAAAGAACTCCTGAAAGAGAGCTTATTCTGCTGTGATACTTAACATTACCGGAGGATAGTTTTCACTAGAAACTAAAGTGAGTGTTTTGGAGTGGCTGTCTCGAGCTGGTTTCCTGTTGGGTTTGGTTTGTAAACTAATATTAAAAGAAAGAGAGAAAAAGAAGGAAACACACCTTTAGTGTGTTTTTCTCTGAAATCACATCAGTTGGAGATGTAAACAAGGTAATATATGCACCCGTGCAGTCCTCTAGTGGGAAATGCCGCAGCTGCTTCTGCATAAACACAGTGAAACCTAGGGGGCATCCGGAGTTGAACCGGAGGCCTCTTGATCTGCAGTCAAATGCTCTACCACTGAGCTATACCCCCTGTGAGTATTCAGCAGTGCTCTCTAGTACATGGTAGCATGTATTTTCTGTATATGAATCGACCATGTTTATTTTCTTATCAGCAGTTTGCTTTTCATGCTGAAAGAACAACAACAGCGACCTTCTGATTGCAGACAAATGCGATTAGTCGGCATTGCGTTCCCATGACAATGTGGCAGGGTGGGCTCATAATGCAATGTGTGGCCTCTGCACAACCCGGACAGGCCGTTTGCCAGGGGTCTACCAATCAGATTACAAGGTCCCAGTTTGCATCAGAACATGAAAAATGACAAGTAATGAAGGCAGTTCACGAACACACTGGACACATTTTCTCTGCTCGACTTCCTCCGCGGTCTGGGACTTGGGCCGCTTTATCTCTGGCTCCATCTAACTGCCTGATCATATTCAGTAGCTTTTACAAACGCTGCGCCAAATGTTAATGGCTGTCACGCTCCTCGGAAACAAGGTTTTTTAAGAAATATGTCAAGATAATTATCGCTAAGGAACGTAATTAAACTTTTTCTGTTTTTTCTCTTTTCTCAAAACCTCCTTCAGGGAAAGTACGCCAAGAGGAAGAGCCGATTTAAGCGCTCAGATGGAAGCACCTCATCTGACACCACCTCAAACAGCTTTGTCCGACAGGTAACATTTCACACTTAATCCTTCCCTCAGACTTAATGAGAGCGCCAGACTTGGCCTCATCTTTTTTAATGAAGAATTATAAGTTTAATGGAATCAAGTGAGGACTTGCAGTGCCTTTGCATTTCAAGAGTTGCTGATGAAAACTTATAGTTTATTGAATTTATTAAAGTTTTTATTTACTTTTTTTTAACATATGCAAAACGGAATGTTCCAAGAGATCATTTAAAAGTGTAAATCAATACAAAGTCCAAAACGCATAACAATTCCCATGGTAATTGTTAGCCCTTGTAATTAAGATGTGTCAGGGAATGACCTGAAAGCTGTGTTGAAGCCTGTAAGTGTGACTCAAGATTGTTGTTTAGATATTTAGATAAATGTATAGATACATTTACACTGCCAAAGTAATTGTCATCCATAAACCAGTTGAACATGTGTATAATAATAATATCTATGGGTGATTATATTGTACATAAATTTATCCACTGCATCCACAAGTGACCGAAAACACCTGCTATGATCTTCATATAGTTATATATTCCATTTAACCTCTCATTCCTGTAGTTTTATAGTTTTTCACAACTACCATACAATGCCATTTTTATTTAAAAAGAAAAAAACAAAACTTGTTAAAAGCAACCAAAACCACATTTTTGGTCTCATTTTTTTAAGTCATTCAAAACAAACTATTTGAATACAGTATATCTTCCAATAGTAGCCCCGGCGTTTATTCAAAAAATTATTTGGCCGGCCTGGCGTTTAATAGGGCCTGGCGTTTAATAGAGACCGGCGGTTGTTGGAGACCGGATCTTATTCCCTTCTCAGACGGAATTGTCGCAGAAGTGAGAGGGAAAGAGGACCCAGGCGCGGTTTTTAGACTGAGGTGAAAAGACAATGCGTTTACTTACAGTGCTCCAAAACGTATTCCAACAGTTCACAAATAATGCAGTTCCCAGTTGTGCTCCTCCTTTGCTCCCGAGTGTCTCCTTATCTGTGGTAGCCCAGTGCACGAGTGGTGCTCCCCAAAACTTCTCTCCACCTGACTCTCCAGGGGAGGACGTAAAAGACCAGAAAATAACAGTTAGCAGGTTCGCTAGCCGACAGTTCCAGTTCAGTGTAATAATCCCACTTCTACGGTTGCCGCACATCCAGCTTAAATGCCGCTGGTCATAGATGACGGCTGATTGGAAACAGCTGGCCGAGTGATGAGACGCGGGAGGACCGACGACAGTGCGGAGGCACTTCTGGGTTCAAGGTCGCCCGGCTACTATTGGAGACCAGCGTCTATTTGTCGTGACATGTTTTTAAACCGGCGTTTATTAGAAATGGTCGTCAATAAGAGACAGACCACTATTAAAAGATATACGGTATGTGAATTTTCCAGATACCGGTAAGTAATATTATCTGGAAAATCATCATCACTTACAACTTATTTGTGGTCATTTTTATTGAACACATCATTGATCCATTTAATACCAATTTAAAGTTTTACTTTAACAAACGTCAATCAATGTATGTAGTGAACAAGCTTTAAACGTATCCAGCTGCAGATGTTAATGTTTCTGCTAGGAATGACTGAAGAAGCCTTGCTTCTTCAGCTGTGAACATTTCTTCTCCTCGGGGGGTTGAAGAAGTTGGTTTGGGTATCACACGCTCATGACCCACGCAGCAGTCCTTGTCTGGCTGTGACATTTCTCAAAGACATGCTGCGTCGCAGATAAATGAGCCCCCCTTTTCCACCTGACCTCTTCATTTGAGAGAGGAAATGATGCGCCGCGAGCTGAATGACATTTACCTGTTCAGTACTGGTGTTTCTTCAGAAAAAAAAAATCTCACTGCCGTCTGGTGAACACAGGGAGCTCAACTCCCCTGTGGTTTTCTAAAGGTTAGCCACGTCCCTTGCCTGCACATACCCCGCTTCCCACTGCCTTGTTCTTCATTAACTTTGCGACTGTGGACTACAGGTAGACAGGGTTCATATCACCCACGCTGTATAACGAGCACATTACCTGTAGTAAGGATGATTTTATGCTTCATGATATAAATATGCTTCCATGCCTTACACTACTGCACATCAGATCCACTCATCAGGGTTGTCAGGGTCGATGTTGAGCTGCAAAATGTTGCACATGATGTAAAAAGTGTTTAGCAACTCAACTGTTAAGTGTATGGAGTGTTTCCACACATGCACACAATTTTTTAAACTATGTTAAGATATTTTTTTAAAGGTGTTTATTCCAGAAAAAGAAGCATAAAGGCGTTATATAGGTTTTTCAACCATATAGCCCTTATTAGCTAAACAACTGAAGGCAGAGCCCTGTATAGGCTTTACAGTCTCACACACACCTACGCAAGTGCACACTCGTTGTTTCTCATACACACGCGCGCACACACACACACATACACACAAATAGACGAGAGCCACAATCAGCCAACAGCAGAGCGGCTGGTACACTCGGCCTGGTTTCCACGGCAACCGGGCTACTGAATCTCTCCCTGTGTGCAGGCACAGTGGGATGGAGAGACGAAGGAGAGCATGTTTAGGTGGGTTTGTTTGCTCGTGTGTGTGTGTGTGTGTTTGTGTGTGTGTGGGTGCAGCCTACGTGTTTGTGCGGTGTCAAGTTCAACAAAAACACACACTGTCTTCAGGTGTGTGAATACAGGCAGAGACTGTCTGCTGCTGCGGCTGCTGTTGTGTGAAGTTATTGAATTTGCTCCAGTAGTATTTGGTGATGATGTCAGTAAACAAAATACTTTTTACTTACATATTTATGTTCACCTTTTTGGATCAATCGTGTCATGATCTCAAGCCAAAACACCATCATCAAGGACTTCTCACACTCCCACCATAGACTGTTCTCCCTGCTGGCCTCCGGAAAGAGGTTCTGCAGCATTCGGTGCAGGACCACCAGGTTATGCACTAGCCTTTTTCCCGAGGTCATCAGACTGCTGAACTGCAGAATTGGATAGCATGTTTCTATATGTGAATTTCACCGGTCGCTTTTAGCATTGCATTTTATATAGTAATTATGGATTCTATGTATTTTAATACATTCAGCATAGAAGTTTATGCTTTCACCCTGTGTTGAACCAAGTGCAGTCAAATTTTGTTCCTTGCACACTTGCAGTACACTGAATGACAACAAGTCTGTCTGTCAAATTAACAACCCAAAAAACAGACACAGCTATCGCTGCTTCATGATACAACAGCAATTTAGAAAGGCTGTTATAATAAAATCATGACAGCTACAAGCAACATCCTTCAGACAACATGAAAAGCCAGCCTGAACTTCCTATTCCTCTGCAATCCTAAACATCTAGATGAAGCATCTCTTATGGAGAATGAAGCTAACCAATTCTGAGTTGTCAGAGCTAGAAGAATGAGTAAAACAACATATCGTCTGTACACTGTTAGAATACTAATTATTGTATTACTGTAGTGAGCATGCAATTAGTGCTTTTACTGAAATATTATCCTTGAGCTTGTCTGCATACAAATGACAGTGGAGAGCAGCAGCAAACTGATGCACTGAACAGAGTGGGGATAAAACACAAAAGATCCTTTTATGTTCCACCCATTTACCAGACATAGCATGAGAGATGGAGTTCAGGTGGAGGTAGGTTGCAGATGCACAGCAGCTGTGCATAAAATGAAACCAGGTGGCTCTTTATGAGGTTGGATTTGTAGGACAATATCACCTGAGCCACCAACTGATGTGGGCCGGCCATGCTCAACGAACTCTACGCTTCATGCTATACATAGAGTATACTAGCAAATATCATATACAGAGAGTAGGTTCAGGTACTGAATATAATGAATATAGTTGCCGTGTTAAATTGTAAAGTTAATGGCAGTAAAATAAGAAAAAACCCTGAATAAATATAGCTGGTTTAGAAGGGTTCCCAGGAGAAAGTCTCTTTGTTTCATCTGAGTAAACCTGACTTCTGGAACAATATCCTTTGCACAGATGAGACCAAAGCGAAGATGTTTGATCAGAATGCAAACTGTCATGTTTGGCAAAAAATAAATCACACAGCGTATCAGCACAAACGCCCCATACCAACTCTCAGCACAGCGATGGGGGGGCATGATCATTTCGACCACGAACTCCTCTGTATATATAATAAGTATTCTAGAGTCAAATGTGAGGCAGTCTGTCCGACAGATAAAGCTCAGTCCAAACTGGGTCATCCTACAGAATAATGATTGCAAGCAAGACAACAAATCTTCATCAGAGAAAAAAAAAGAATCAAGTCTGGACCTCCACCTGATTAAAACGATGCGGAGAGCTGTGCATCCACAAATCCCTGCTAACCTCAATATGCTGAAGCAACGTTGTAAAGAAGAGTGCGCCAAAATTCCCCCATAATGATGTAAGAGACTGATAAAGTCATACGGAAAATGATTACTTCAAGTTATTACTTCAAGCTATGCTTCGTTTTTTACAGTACTCCCTGCAGTCAGGGTCCCATCATTTACACTCCACACAAGCATACTCTGTGTGATTAATGTGATAACTGATAACAATCATTTTCTGTCGAATACAGCAACATTGTGACACGAGAGCTTCCACTTTACTGAAGACTCACCTCAGTGCTTCATTACAGAACTGTGCAGCATAGATATGACACATTTTAGGAGGTTAACCTGATCATGATAGCTATAGACCTGTGGTCCTGGGACCAAGTTTGCATTACGAGACCTGCAGTATTGTTTCAGTTAGTTAGTTATAGTTTTGCAATACTTGGACTATGTTTTACTCATCAAATCAAAAGCCACATGGGCAAATTTATCCTCAATTTTAATGTCTTAAAAACTCTATTTGAATCATTTTAAAAGTAGAATAAGCCAAAGTTGCATGTGGTATTGCTTTAAACACAGATTCAGTTCTGACATCAGAATACCAAGACCCATTAATTTCCCCATAGACAAGTCCTGGCTTGGTTGCCATATATGAAAGACGTTGAGTGTTTAGATCCCGGAAAGATGCAAGCCGTCCTCTTGTCAGATCTGACATATGAATCCCATCAGGGAGCCACAGTTGCTGCTGTGTTTGGCTGCTCGAGGAGCCAGCTGGTATATGTGTTAGCAGCTCTCTGTCCCTCAGCTGACTCTGTTGTCACCGGTTACAAACAAGTCAGGAAGGGGTGATGGGGCCTAAAGCCATTAAGAAACCCCTGTCATTGTGTCAAAGGTTGCCCTCTGGTGGACACAGTGGACTTTTCTACCCCCTGCCTCCACTGCACCTCCAACTACAAGTGCCTCTCCAACTGCCTCCTTTTAGCCTTTTAATAGTGTCCTATTTTGGAAAATGTTTAAAATGTAGAAGGTACATTCACACGGGATATGAGCGGTAACTATTCAACAGACACTTCAAAGGCTCGAGTCATCAAGCACCAGTTGCTTCAAAGTGTCACAGATCCCTGCTCTTCATGTCCTCCATTCCCTAATGCTGCACTGACTACCTCGCTTGTCTGTTTTACCCCTACTCATATCCATATTAATTCCTCATCTCAAACCCCTTTTTCCAATAGATAGACAAAGAGAGCTAGAGAGAGTTTGGGAAGAATGAGATCAGGACAGAGGCAAGGGGGACTGAATCAAAAAAGGAGAGAGGGGAGGGGGTTTCCCTGGGCACTGCCCCAGTCTTCTCCCACGTCAGCTGGGGCATTGAATGGCTGACGACTGCATACCAAGCCTCCTTCTGGGTCTCAGTGTGTTCACGTCCCTGTTTCTGCCCAGCCAGGGCTAAATATATTTCCCCAGTTTGCAAATGTAGCACAAGTCCTGCAACCTGACCCCCAGCCAGTTCCAGCTCCCTTCCTCTACACAAGGTTCACGTTCCTCTGGTTTGTGGAGGTGGGGGGTGGGCATGTGTGTCTGCGGGTGAGTGTGTGTGTGAAAGGGTTGGAGGTTAAGAGATCGCTCACTTAGTTTCGGGCGCACGACACTCTTTTCTGGCTTTCTCTCCTGTTACACACACACACACACATACACTCACAAATACATACAAACACTCATGCACTTGTTAAGCTAATGGGCAGACACTCACACTAGGTCCCACCATATACACGTTACTCTGTCAGCGGACTCTGGCGTTGCCCCCTTGGTTTGTCGTGGTGTGGCGAGTGTGGCAAACGAGGTATGGAGAGGACTGAGAGGATTCAAAGGCCTGTATTGGTAAGAAGGATCTGGATTTTTCTACATGCTGTGCACTTTCTGCTGTGCCTGACTCAAAGTATATAATGCAAGCAAGTGTGTATTAGTTTCCTTTCCGAATGGACTCTTTTGAAAATTCAGCAGAGGCTTTGAGATATGACTGGAGAATATAACTTTGTGTAGTGTCCTGATAGCGTTATACCCCCTGCTCTGTGGCTTTCTTCGCTCCCCCTCTGACTATACGACCGTGCGATTCCATTTTGGGCCGGGCCACAGCTGCTGGAAAGGCGCTGTGTTTTTAATTAGACTTCCAGTCCTCATCGTTGCATTTGCAGCTATGTGGACTGCGTCTCAGACCATCCCAGCGCTGTGGCCATTTCAGGGGGGGGTTTCTTTTACTGCTGTCCCTCAGTCTCTGGCCTCGGTTGAATTGTGGATCGGTGATGTTGGAATATTTTAAGAGAACTACGACTTGATATCGTCCTTGTTGTATGAGTTTCCATTATGTTTGTAGTTTTGGGCAATAATTCTTAACTTCAGTTGAATCTTTTTCTATTGATTTGCAGCTAAAAAATGTTTTCACTATTTATTAATATGTTTGTATCAAATGTTTGATCATCTACTTTCAGTAAATCATAAAATTGCAATGAAAATACATATTGAAATGTTTCCATTTTCTAGAAATAATTTCCTGAGATTTGTCATTTTATCTTTCCAGCTGTCAGATATGATTGTATTAAACCTTTAATGTTAAAAGCTGGAATTAATAAATGGCAGCACTGTCACTTTTCTGTAAATTGAGTATTGATAGAAGGACAAATGAAACTATACTTATGCATTATGTTGTTGTTTTGCAAAATTATTTTGCCTAGATTAAATTGAATGAGCAGTTTTTTTTTACATAGGGACGCACATGTGATACACAAGTCATCACTTTGAATAATTTACATGCATGTGAGCATATTTTGCTCTATTGTTACTGAGTACTGAACCGCAGGATTTTCTACATTTGATCTTGATTTAGGCTTTTTATGTTGTATTGTTAATGTATTTAATTAACCTACACAATGTTTGTGTTTTGTATGTATTACATCATTTATATGTCTCATTAAAATTTGTTAATAAAACTATAGTCTTTTGCATAAGAACTAGCTTTGAATTGTAGCACATTTGTATGTGGCACATTTAAACACAACAGACTGACCAAAGCGCTGCACAGCAAGCAAAATTATGAAGGAAACAATACGAATCTTTTAAGAACAATAAAAAGAATCAGAAAAAAAATCCTAATAACGGCAATTCATGTATTCGGCTGTATAAGCTTTAGAAATTAAAAATTATTAGAAGCTACTGATCAAAAAGTCCCAATGTAATGTATACAGGCAAATATTTCTGTCTTTATAATTTAAAATAACTACATTTCTAGATTTCTAGGCAGTTTAAATGTCTTTAATAATGTTTCTATGGTGAAATAAGTGAAAGTATAACAGAAAACCTAATTTTGGCTTCTCCCTTATTGTCGAGGATCACCACAGCAGATGTCCTGAGATTGATCTTTTGTTTGTGCTGCAAATGTGTAAACCTTTTCTCTACTGGTGTCAGAATTTGGCCTAATTTAAATACTATGCGATATTAAATCAGATTTCATAAATGTTTAAATTTGATGGGATTTCATCCATCAAGCAGTTCAGTTATTTGTAGAGCACTTGCACTTGCTTTTACACTCCAACGTTTGCTTGTTTGTGGGGATTTCTGATGAGTTCACTCCATGACTCATCTTTCTGGTAATCTCCATTCTCTGTCCATCTGGTTGCCATGACACTGCTGTGACAGAGAAGGGGCCATGGCCATTTACAGCCACTGTCCATTATCTTCAGCCAGGAAATCTTTAGTGTGTGAATAGTAGGTTTGTGAGATATATATTTTGTTACTTCACCATTCCTACCTCTCTTCACTGAGTTAACCTCGCCCTGGATGTGATATGAATACACAGTCGGTGAAGCTGAGGCTTAGACTGTTGATGCATTCTGGTTGGCTTTCAGATTTCTGACTTGTATCGTTCTGTTCTTCTTCTCTCAACTCTTTGATGACTGTGACCCCGATGTTGTGGTTTTTCCATGCTTTCCATGCATTCCATTGCGAATGCATTTTATCTGAATAATTACCATGGCGGAGAATTGCAGTATGCGTTAGCTTTCTGAGGGTAATTATTTCTTTCTAACCCACTGTGAAGTCTGATTACACCTCCTGTGGCGTTCCTGTTGTTTGTGATACTCACAAATTAACATGTTTGACCTCTGCACTGTTGCCTTGTGTAACAGAAAAACATTGCTGATGATCTGCCGTGTTAGGAACAAACATAGGAACAAATACAATATCGATGTCAAACAAAGAACATTTTGTAAGCTGATGCTTAAAGCATGCCGCTAAAATATATCTGCTACTACTTCTACTACTTTTTTCCCAATTATAAGTAGCTGCAACACTCAGCCGATCAACCCATCTCAGTGCAAAACCACATGAGATGATTACTCAGGTAAGCCCCACCCACCTCCTGTTTGAACATTTTAGAGGGAGGGAGCTAAAAAGGTTATTTTTAAGCTACTTTAATAGTGTCCATTAAATAAACATGAAGTGAAACGTGAAATGAGCGCAAGAGGTCCCCTTTAATGTGATTTAGCCTGGAATCGCTGCATGCCACTTTGTAACCCAACTCCTCCTTTTGATGCTGGGCCAAACTCATCATCAGGTCTGTGATGCTGCTGGTCTCTCCGTCAGTGCGTTCTATGTATGCCTGTAAAAGGGCAAGGAGGTTTCAAAACAGAGTCAACACCACCAAATATTAATTACTGCAGATGGAACTTTTTCGTTCTTTTTTTTTTTTATTGTGTCATTGTACCGTGTGAATCAGTAGTAACTAATTTCCTTGCTGTGGGGTGACTCTTTTCAACCCTCATTAGTCAAAGCAGTTGCTTTTACCATCCCGCCCTCGCTCCTTATTTTATTACCCCCCTACGTTCTGTAGCACTCCCTCTTTTAGCTCTCCCTCCATTTATTCAATATCAATGCTAAGGAGGTGTAAATTCATCATGGTGGCAGCCACTGTGCATAAAATGGAAGGAAAACAGTTCATGTTCAGGATCACTGCTAAACTTTATCTCCCTCTCTTGTCTTTTTCCCCCACTATTGTCTCCTGTGAAAAAAATAATAAATGTGGAATTTCATCCATGAGATGTGGACAACTTTCAGCTTGGCAGTGTAGCATGTAAACACATTGATATTATATCTGCTACATCCCTGAAAAGGCTTACCCAAAGCCCATAATGTTTTGTTGGGTGCAGCTATTGATATGTTATACTAAGGCCTATTGACTAGACTGTGGTCTCCCAGTGTGAGAAAATACCACATTGATCACCTGTTGAAATGCTTTTATGCAATTTCCCTGCCTCTTATTTCACATCAGGGCATTTCATTTACTATTGATTCCCATGTCTTCTTTCTGTATCTCCTTGGCGATACAGCGCTCCGTGGCTGCCAGTAATAAGCTGCAGCCATGGTTACTATGACACTGCTGGGGTCTCTACTAGGGCCCGGCCAGTAGGAAAGCAGCTCTGCCATCAGGTGGCCTGTAGCTATTTTGAACAGGAGCTGTATGTGAAGTGAAGCAAGGAGCTAAATTAGAGACACAACTCATTGACTTCAGAGAGAGAGAGAGAGAGACGAGGAGGAGGAGGGGACTGTGGAGGTGGAGGAAATTAGTTCATTTGTTTGCTCAGTCTGTCTACACAATTTGATGGATTTGACGGGAGAAAGGTGTAGAAAGGTTACCAAGTGGTTTCTATTTTTTCTTCTCCCCGTTTCCACTTTTTCGGATAAAATATTGACTTCTGTGTCCACCGATTCTTCATATTTTATTCTGGCTTAGTGTGACATGAATCAAGTTATTCAAGCACAACTTCATAGTGATCTCTTGTCCCTCCCACTTGCTCTATATTTTGCTGCATCACCGACCTGTTGTACTGAGCGCGTTTATTCACAGGTAGTTTACAACGTAATTTCAGCTCTTATTCTCTAAAGACATCCCCGTGGGTTCCCTTCCAGTATCTGTTAACCTTCTCTTAGGCAGGGCCTCACATTGGGATGCACCTCTATGGTTTAGAAAATGACTCAGAGTCACTAAGTACAGGCGGCTATCCTCATTAGATGCGGCGTACCACTCACAGGATCATTCTTCCTACTTGAGTGGGATGTGGTCATGCTGCTTTGAGTGTTCGAGTAAATGAAACAGGAAGTGGGGATGGTTTGTAAATGCCCGAGGACACGAGGAGTCACTGGCCATTGCCTTGGAAACAGGGAGGAACTGCATTTAGTGTGCTGTTGCCAAGTCACAGAGGGCCTCAGTATGACAGGTGGCAAAGCTAGAATCAACATTAGTGTGTGTGGTTTCATTTGAGATCATACAGAGACACATGGATGCTAATCAAAGGCATAGAAGAGCATTAATCATGCATAAATGGACGTGCAAACATTCAACCACCACATGATGCTTCACATATGACCAGCTTCTTTCTTTCTTGAGTAGATATGTTACAATTTATATGAGCTGCTTATTCCTGTTGAATTTTTTTTCTTCTTTTAAATACAGACAAATTAAAGATTTAGGAGCATACAGTTTGTGTTTCCTGTTCTGTGCGAACGCTTTATTACAATAAAACATTTGAGAGCGGTAGTGTTGTCTCCACTGGTACTACTATGTTAACTTTTTCTTTTAACCTGTACTAGAAGTTTTTTTTTTGCTCTAACTTATCATTATAAAATAAATGCTGATTGCACAATGCAGTGACTGCAGAACACCACCTGCATTTTGATTGGTTCCCTGTAACCCTCACCTTTACCATGCAAATTCTGTCAACGACCAGAGATGATATTTTTCAGGAAAATTTAGTCTCGATTTATGGCACAAATTCAGAAACTGCTCATGTACTGGGATTTTCCCACAAACCATCTCTGGTGTTTACAGAGGATGGTTCAAAAAAGAGAAATGATCCAGTGATCAGCATTTCTTTGATAGCCGCCTTGCTACCTGCATAACTTCATTGTAACCTGTCGATACAACGAAGTTACTCAGGGGCTACTGAGCTACGTTAGCCGAAGAATACACTGCATGCCACTCCTGTCAGCTAAGAACATAAAACTGAGGCTACAATTTACACTGATTTACCAAAATTTGACAACAGAAGATTGGAAATGCATTGTCTGGTCTGATGAGTGCTGAATTCTGTGGTGTTTGGATTGTTGGGTGTATACCACGTGAAAGTTTGGATCCATCCAGCCTTGTGTAAGTTGTACAGGCTGTTGTGTAGTGTGTAATGTAATTTTCTATAACCGACCCTTATGATAAACTGAGCATCATATAGTCCAAAATCTTTATGGGATGTTTCTAGCACCTTGTTGAATCTATGGCATAAAGACTAAGGCAGTTCCGAAGGCAAAAGGGAGTCCAATCTGGTAATAACAACAAATGTGTGTATGTGCCTACTGACCAGAGCAAAACAACTGTGATTTCTCATTGTGCAGTGCTGCTAAGATGACAGTGTAGCTGTATTAATATTAGCATTGGTGAGTCTGTAACTGGTGAGTCTCAGTTGCAGAGGCGGGTGAAGTGATCACACTTTCTACAGTCATTACAAAATAAGAGGCCTCAAGCAAGTATGTGAGTTTTAGACTCCGTCATTAATGGTGTGTAGTTAATAAGAGGGATCGGATGATTTGCACTGTCTAACTTCTTTTTGTTCATTTATTGTGGCGTGTTTGGGCATTTTGAAAGGCACCTATAAATAAAATTTATTATTATTATTATTATTATTATTATTATTATTATTATCATAAAACTTGCACGCTTACAGTCCACTGAGTGCCATCTGAAATCGTATAAGTCGTAGAATACTAAATCTAAAATGCTTATTTTAATTGAACTAATTACAGCGTAATTATTTTAGGAAAAATTATTTATTTTTACCAGATATTAAAATTTAAAGTTAATGTGATGTCCCACCTGCTAGAACTACTAGGTGTGCTATTAGACCCACTGGACAAACACTGGAACAGGTATTATAAAAGTGTGGGAAAGTCCTCCAGTAGAGGAAAGGAAAAACATCTATATTTATTATTAGTATATATATATTTATATTTATATTTTGAAAAGAAAGAGAACTATATATGACACGTGAGATTTAAAAATGATTACATGAAATTCATTCTTTCTTATTTGAACTATATATAATCCTGAATTCGTCTCGTGTTAGTTTTGGAAAATGGAACAGTGGCTATCAGGAGCCTGAAGTAAAGCTGTTAATGGGTTTATTTCCATTAACAGCTTTTCATAATCAGTGAGAATACAAAGATACTTTATCTTAGGCTTATGTGATTGGTTGGATTAAACTAGATAGATGAATAATCTCACACTGTTACAGCTAAGTACTTCATGTAAAGGTATGACAGTTTAACTTGTTTCTAGGATTAATCACATGTCCTGTGTTATTGGTGGTTGCTAGGCTTTAAGCAAAACAGAAAGCAACAGCAGCGCCAACAGTAATATTTGACCAGTAATGCACCGAGTGTAGTTATACAGTGAGAAGCACTCATGTTCGCCAAACAGTGGATTTATAAAAAAATATTTGTTGACATACTCTTAACTCTAACTTTGGCATCAATACTGAAATAAATTCCTAACAATAGCCGGCCACAGTCCAGAGATTTTTGTTATACTCACTGTTTGTCTGACTACACATGTCAGGGAATTTTTCATCATCATTGCATATGCTGCGTGTCATCTTTGTGCATTCTCACCTCTATTTTAAAAACCCACACCTAGTGACTCATTTTTTCTGCCTGGAACATTCATCTGTCCGCATTTTTGTCAGTACCTCCCACAAAGCATCAGGCGGCTTGTCAGCCCAAAAACGAAAACAGCAACAAGAGAACAAGTGGGATTGTTATATAAATTGAACACTCAAACACTTCAGAAGTTCAAGCCGCCTCCCTCCATGCGCTGGACTGCTGAGTAGTACAGCGGGTCGACTCTGCAGGCTCAGAGGAGGCTCGGGTTTTTGATTGTGGCATGGGTGTCTGAATGAGGGTCAGCAGGAGAGAGTCAAGTTACAGTGCATGAGTGCTGGATGTGTTAGAAACTGTAGCCACTTCATGAGAAATTTATATCCTCGCTGATATTATAAACAGTCCTCGGGCCATTTTTTTTTTTTTTTCCCTCTCCACATCTTTCTGTCTGTACTTGACACACCCACACACACTGAATCTATTGTGCCTGTGCAAAAATAAGATTTAACACCCCGGCCGCTCTCGATGCTGCGGTGGAAGTGTCGGCAAATGAAAATGTTATGCATCCTTAAACCTCGAATAACACAGAGTCAGCTTCGTGCAGTATGATGGGCAGGGTCCTCCTTGTGTTTATTTAGGTTGCACTTCACAAGATAGTTTTGATATTATAATCTCAGGATTTTAATTAAAAAAAAAAAAAGAACAGGCTACAACCTTTCCTCCTCACATTGAAGAGCAGTTGAAAGATACATACATGGATTTAAGGTGCATGCCCATCAGTCAAGTGGACTGATGGGCATGCAATTCATCAGTTAGACTGCAAACCTCATGCTCATTTGGTCTAACTCTGCTTTTGGTAATATATGTACTCTTTGTGCATTTCAGGGCTCTGCAGACTCCTACACCAGCCGGCCGTCGGACTCGGACGTGTCCCTGGAGGAGGACCCTGAGGCTCTGAGGAAGGAGGCTGACAGGCAGGCTCTCGCCACACTCGAGAAAGCAAAGGTCAGAGATCAAGTCTTGCACATCCATCTCTTATGCTGTGTGCTCATCCTTATTGAGTAACTGTCACGTGGTTAAGTGTTTGGACACAGTTAAATCTCTTCAGCTGTGTCAGGCAGCTCTAAAGTGCGATTTAGTGAGCTGCTCTGTGCATACTAATACCTATTCTTCCATCTTGGCTCCAGACCAAACCAGTGGCATTTGCTGTGCGTACAAATGTTGGTTACAACCCAGGCCCCAATGATGATGTTCCTGTGCAGGGCATGGCCATCTCCTTTGAAGCCAAAGACTTCTTGCACATTAAAGAGGTTTGAACTTCACACATACTCTTATTTCATACTCTTATTTTAGAGTCATTTCAGTACATTTTTCACACAGAGAGACATTTCTGTGGCTTAGAGCACCAACGTTAACTAAAGTTAATGCTTTTGAGTTCGACTGAGGATATTTTGGATTTCGGATGGTATTGGCAAAAGAATGCCAGGAGCATACTGGCCCCATCCAAAAACTGTCAGTGGTGGTGGGTGGGAAACCAATGAGGGCTCATGCTACAACTTATTGCACTGCCTCCTTCTTTTGTAAAGCCTAGCCAGGCCATGAGTGGGAGTTAGCAGCAATACAAGCTGCAGTGCAGTGAGAAATAGGTGATCCAAATTTGGGAAAAAATGGGAAAATATTTGCTAAATAAAAGAAGTGCTCTGATTTGGATTTTTTTTGTGTGTGTGTTTTTTGCTCTGATATTCTTTAATACTTTAAGAGAATCAAGATAAAGAATTGTGCACTTTTAGCAACAAATGCTCCGTCAGTTTGAGCTGTCATTAAGCTTGTCTTACAGTGTATTTAGTGTAAAGTTTAATATAAAATCTTAATAATCATAACCAAAACATTTTAAATGACAAAGGTTTTAATGTAGACCAATTTGGGAAACCTTTCTGGCTGCAGAAATGCTCTTGTGCTCTACTGGAGTAGTGATGAATCACGGTTTGAATTAAGCCTTATTTAGCTTATATTGGACCTCGGTGCATCCCGAGATGAAACGCTTTAGCTCCTCTCCTTTTAAGGCTTCTCTCTCTTTAAGCCAAACATCTTCCGATAGTCCTCCCATGGCATATAGAAGATTTGAAACTATGGCCATGTTTGTACAGCGGCAGATTTTCATGTTTACCGTATTTTCCAGACTACAAAGCGCACCTGAATATTAGCCGCACAACTTGAAATTATGAAAAAATCATATTTTGTTCATACATTAGTCGCACCAGACTATAAGCCGCAGGTGCGCTAGCGGGCTAGTAGCGCTAGCGGGCGAGCTAGCTGCTAGTAGCGGCGGTGCACGGCCCGCCTTGCGGGGGGAGGGGAGGGCAACCACCAGCCTCGGAAGAGCCCCGCAAAGTGGGCCGCGCACTGCCGCCCGATCGACCCAGCCCTTAGAGCCAATCCTTATCCTGAAGTTATGGCTCTGACTTACCGGCTTCCCTTAGCTGCCTTGTTCTAACATGCCAGAGGCTGTTCACCTTGGAGACCTGCTGCAGATATGGGTACAGGGCCAGCGAGAGCCAGCTTGCTAATCTAGTCTCTTTTTCGCGCTAATTCGTACAGCACTACTTTGGCTGGCGGACGGACATGTGACCAACATATCACTCTTTTCCGTGTCTGATTACATGCCTTTCCGCCAGGCAAAATGGCGGAACAAACCAAAACAAATCCTCTTACGATGTCACAAAAATCATGAAAAAGCCTTAGAAAAGCCGCACCCGGACAATAAGCCGCAGGATTCAAAGCTTGTGCAAAAAGTAGCGGCTTATAGTCCGGAAATTACGGTAATATCTCCATGGCAGAAAATAAGGGTTAAATGGTAAAATGTACGTGTATAAAATGCTGCATTGCCCTCTGATTCCTCTCTGTTCCGAATACAGAAGTATAACAATGACTGGTGGATCGGGCGTCTGGTGAAAGAGGGCTGCGAGGTGGGCTTCATTCCCAGCCCGGTCAAACTGGAGAACACCCGTCTGCTGCAGGAGCAGAGGATGAGGCAAAACCGACTCAGCTCCAGGTAACAATGAAGAGCGAGCTCTCTGCGTCTGCATTATTAGCAGCACAAACAAGAACCCCACTCTTTAAAACAGGTCACACATGAGTCACACATCACTCACTGGCAATGTAAAACACTGAAATAGACAAAAGCACTGCAGTGAGTCACTCTGTTCCTCAGTGCATTTATAGTATAGTATCTACAAAAGTCTCTGTATTCTCTGTGTTTACAGATGCCGTAGAGGAATGTTAAATACTTAATTATTTAAATGTCAATGCTGAAACAGACTTAATATACATATTAGTTGAATGTGAATTTCTGCTCACAGTCAGCAGCCAAATTAAGCCTCTTTCCACATGTTCTCTTTGTTTATGATTGTTATTATACAATTAAATGCAATGATCTGTGTCTTCTTCTTTGTTTAGGTTATAAAATCAAAATAAAATAAAAAAAGAATCATGTATCTTTGTCCATGCTATGATTTGTGCCTGTTTTTTCTGTATTTCAGTAAATCTGGAGGAAGTTCTAGTCTTGATGTTGCCACGGGAACCCGCAGGCCTACTCCACCTGGAACAGGTGAGCTCACAAGGTCGCCCTGTCACTTGGAAACATAGTGCCTGTCTGTGTGTGTGTGTGTGTGTGTGTGTGTGTGTGTGTGTGTGTGCGTGCGTGCGTGCGTGCGTGTGTGTGTGAGTGCGTGCGTGCGTGCGTGCGTGCGTGCGTGCGTGCGTGCGTGCGTGTGTGTGTGTGTGTGTGTGTGTGTTTGCGTGGGCACCTGAAAGGGTGAGACAGAGTGAGAGTGAAAGAGAGAGAGAAAGCAAGATGAGACGGGCGCCTGATATTTAGATGAAGATTTTAATTGGTTGGTTAGTCAGGCATGATGATGAATCACAGCGTGTCTCAGTGGGTTGCTGTGTGAAGCGAGAAAGGTCTTAGGAGGTCTGTCATTAGCACATAAGACGGGACTGAAATAGAGCCGAAAATGAACTTCACTCATTAAACTTGTTAAGTATGTCTGGCTGACAGAGAGAAGGAGAGACGGTGGAGGAAATGGGTAAACATAAACATCTCTTGATTGACTTTAAGAGGCTTTGCATATCTGTGTAACAGAAAAATCATCTCTCTAACACACCTTGTACATCCTAAGTTGTTGTTCTGACTCAGAACAAGTCAGAATTTGACATAGATTCAAGACATACTAGAGAGACAAAGTTAGATATAACCGCCATACTCTAGGTGGTTAGTTGTAGCACACACGTTTCAATGAGCTAGTAAGTGACTCAACACTCCCAGCATATACCTTTCAAACAAGACACCTGCAAGCCCAGTTCACCCTCCCTCATCCCCATAGCAACACACCTTGTCTCCACCCCAAACTTCCCCTCTTTGCTTGATTCCTTCTTTCCTACCTGTACCTTTTTTCACTTCCCGCTGCAGCCACCCTTCTCAACGGTTCGTTCACACGTTTACTTCAGGTTTTGTTGCTTTCTCGTCACACCAAATTCACTTTCTGTGCTCTGCCTCATAAAATGTGGTGTGTTCTTTTTAAGATTCTTGTAAGTGTCGTTTCCAGTTTAAATCATACTGTGTCACTTTTTTCCAGTCTCTGTGCCATCTCTTGCCTCTCTCTAGATGCGTCTCACACTTTAATCTTCCCCCTCTTGCCTTTTCTCCCTTCTGCTATTTTCTCTGCTCTCATCCTTTTTCACTCCACCTCATCTCGCTTTCTCCTCTTTCTCCTGTTCTTTTGTTCTGTCTCTGCAACGTCCGCCCTCCCCATCATCAGCTCACGTGGACATGTCCACAGTGGCCTTTGACGTTGACCCCCTCGACCTGGAGGCTGAGGAGGCCCCTGAGTCCCAGGGTGACCCTCGCTCTTCCAAGAGCATGTCAGGCAGCGTTACATCCCCCCAGGCCAACATCCACCGACTGCCCTTCTTTAAGAAGGTAACATTAGAGGGCCAGGTGATCTCTCTCGTCCTCCGTCCTGCATTTGCCCCCCTTTCCTCCAAGATATCCAGGTTTAATCTCTCCTTCTTCCACTCTACATCTCTCACTAACCTCTCATAACTGAGCCGTCCCTGCTGCTGCTGCCATTGATCCAAAAATCTAACACTGTTTGGCCCCTCAGGCTCCCATGGTTACACTGATATGTTTGGATGTGCGTTTCTGTGCTTGTTGAGCTGGGAGAGGCGTTGAACTAACTGATACTCTCTGAAATGGCCACTGCTGGATATCAGTCTGAATATGTTTGAAAATGAATTCAAACAGTCAGTGTATACTCTGCTTTAATCAACAAACAGCTTCTCTCCCAATTCCCCCACCCCTCTAATCCAAACCTGTCAATAACTAAATGTCCTCTTGTGTTTTGTGCTTTTTTTTTGTCTCATCTGGCTTTTGTGTGGATTGATACTGTAGGTGGCCCGGCTAAACAGAAACAGAAGTCGGTGAGTGTGGCTTGTCCTCAAGACTAACCTCTAGCTTTTCGTCTTTTTTCCTCCTTCTCCCCGTCTTCTGTTTGTTGTCTTGTCTTTTTATTCCGTGTATCACTTCTGATGCTCGTTAGCGCAAAAATATTCGCTGGATCATTTGTAAATTGTGATGACACTTCTGTCATTTCCTCAGAGCGTGTATCACAGCTGTTAGTGTGCAGATGCAGGTGCAGATCCGTCCCAGACCCTGTTAGTCAGCGCGTGGCTATAATGCGTCCCGACATGCTTTCATTTTCATTTGTGATGGCTGATTTGAGCCACAGTGGCCCACAATCAGCTGTTTTTATGCTTTTCAGCACAATTTCAATCACACGTAAAAAAAAGGACGAAGGCTGTTGCGGTAGGAGTATGAAGTACAAGCAGCACTATTCGCACTGCAATACTTATCACAGCAATATGGTTTAAAACATTTCACCACATATTATTATCAATTTAATTATTTACTATGCAATTTTAGCCCACTTTAGGACATTTTAACTCCCGGTCATTTCAATTAAAAGATGAAAATTGCACACTAAAAATGAAATAACTACAGTGCAGGAGAGAAAAAGATGCCTGAAAGGTTTAATCAAACATCCCACTCACAAAAAAGAAAAGACATTATTGTAGCTTATTATCATTAACCTGGTGAAAACAAGACCCACAAACACTATATTTACAAGAGTAAAACACAAAAAATAGGAATTTAGCTCGACAGCTAGGGAAAATATACAGGAGAGAAAACATGATGCCAGATAACATGAGGGTATAATCAAACATCTGCACTGAGGACAAAGGGAAAGAGGCCACTGTGATTGCAGTCATACAGTCAGTTTGTCATACCATGATCAGCAACAATATTGACAAAGTGAAACATTTTATGTAAAGGTTTTTATTTAAATTTTATTTAAATGTTCCATTTTGTACTAGGATGCCAAAATGTTTCAAATTTCCAATTGCAGACAGTTGATCCCACATCTGCGTCTGGATAAGTGACGTGAAAATTAGACTTTACTCTCTTCAGCAAGCGGTCATAAGAAAATAAGATTTATTTATCTTTAAATTCTGAGTTATGAAAAGAAAAGGGAAGTAAAACTAGAAGAAAAACCTTTAAAGTGAAATAGGTAAAGACAAAATCACTAAACTGGAGAAAACAGGTAATGGGTGTTGACATAAATTACAGACAGGAGAAGGCAAGTGAGGGACTCATCAAGCTGCACTACTGCTACTACAACCACAAGAAGAAAGAACAAGAGCCAGAATTGAATGATATCAGCAAAAAAACATGAGATTGTGGCATGAAAATGATGCAAATGGGATTCCTTTCCTCCCTGAGTCCTTTCTTTCAATTCATGTTTTAAACCTAAGCAAATATGGATCAGCCCCACAATAGACTGGGAAAGCTTTCCAGTTCATACCCTACCTTTCACCCTCTGACAGCTGGGATAAGCTCTGGTCCTTCCACGGTTCTTAAATTGGATTAGCGGATGTGATGGATATGCAGAAGCACATGTAAGATACAATATATTTCATTTATGCCAAAGCTGTGAAACGTCTTTGTTACAGCAGTAAAAATGAACCCACCCTTGAGTTTCCATCCAATAATATTATTACTTATTATTGCAACATGATATAAGGAAAAATGTATATCTAACATGAAGTTCAATGAGAAAATGGGTAAGTCAGGTAATTTGATAAAGATTTCCACGTTATACGTGTAATTCTTCATCTTTAGAGTTGTGTTGTGCTTAATGCCTGATGGAAATTCACAATCATCATTTGCATAATTTTTCAAAAGTATTGCATATAAATTCTTTTTTTTTTTTTCTGTTGTATAAACATGAAATAGTGAAACTGAATATCTACACGCTGGAACTGTATAACATGTGATTGAGAAGAACAATAAACCATGTGTCATTCCTCCCCGCGCTAAATTGTTCGCTGCGCTCCTGTTTTTCCGAACGAATGAGTAGTGTTGTTAT